>CAJUYH010002760.1:0-17027 GCA_910591685.1 Galerucella tenella
TTTTTTTCGCATCTTCGGTTGAAAAGTCAATTTTGACCATGTTCCCCCAATTTTAGAAAAAAATAAATGTCATATTCGTGTTCAGCACCCTCGAAAATATAAGGATAGACTGTTTTTAGCGACTAGAACGAGGTTGGTCGGTATGTGAAAAAAAGGGGGTGTTCCTCTCCTCTATTATGCCCGATTTCACCAACCGTGTCGTAATAGTATATTACGTAACGTGTGTGGTAAGGAGCATTTTATGCACGAATGGAAAAGTTACGCACGATGCCGCGTAGCGGCGAGTGCGTAATTCCGTGAGTGCGTAAAATGCTCTACAACACGAGTTACGTACTATACTTTACCTACGACCTACTTGTACTTGTATTTTTCCTAAGAAGCATAAGAAATAACAGTTACATAATTAGAGGTGCTTGGTAAACTCCATCTCTATTACTTTATTACCAATGAAAGAAGCACAGTAAAGAACTAACGTTTAATCATTATTATTATATTGTTGATAATCGAAAGTCCATTTTTCAATTATAATCAATACATATACATAGCCCTTTGTGCTTTTCACAGTTAAACGTGGCCATATGGAATGTTTTCAAATAGTAAATTTTGAATAAAATGGAGACGTCTATTGACAGTTGCTAAGATGTTGCTAGGGAAGCCGTGCGATTTACTTTACAGCTGTGCGTTTTTTTTACAGTGCGTAATAGACGTCATTACATTGATACCGACTGTGTGTTATTGACTGATTACAGGCGTGGTCCAACGTAAATTGCGTTTAGAAATTCCTAAATTCGACTTGGATATTACCTAACTTTACGAGACGGTTGGTGAAATCGAGCATTAGTTTTTTCATATTTCCCGCTCTTTTAGTTATTCTTCTTCTTGCTCCTTTTTTGAGCTATATTCTGAGGGATAATTTACCCTTTTCTTGTATGTCACAGATTTCTTTAGTTCTGTGCTCCATGTATACTATCGCAGCGCGCGGCTGGCGCGGCGGATGGTCTCAATACTAATACATTAGATCTGAGATTTAGTAAAGGAGTTAGCCTGCTAGAGGGTGTGCTGTGATAACCTCAATATATCAGTTATGAAAAGTAGTTATGTAAAAACTTTACGTAACTGTTTCTGTTTTAACACAGAGATGCCACATAAGTTTCAAAGAATAATTTATTAATTAGGTAGGTATTGTCAAAACTGACAATTATTTCAATATTTAAACTGTACAATTAACCCATTATTTTAATTCAATAGTATTTTGAGATTTATAAACATTGAAAACATTATTCAGGACACAGTTATTTGAAGTAAGTCAATTTTCTGGGTGAATACATCATAGTAACAATACTTCTAACACCATTTGATTCCACTTCAATATTATTATTGTAATTGAAGATTTTATTGAATATTATGAAAGCGCGGAATTAGATAAAAAGTTGTACGTAAACACGTTATGAAGAGAGCAACATTGTTCAACACGCATAATTTGCAGAACTCGCTAGCGCTCGTTTTGGCAAATATTACGCTTGTTGAACAATATCGCTCTTTTCATAACTAATTACGTAAATATCTATACCGACGTGTTAGACTCAGAAACCAGTAAACACAACCCACCGTCCTGACAACCGTTGCTGTAATTAAACAAAAAAGATCGATCGCGCAAAAATTTATATAAGTTTTTATAATGAATTAAGTTTTCCCAATCCCAATGTGTACAGGGTAGCTATTCTTGAAAGTTATACGATCAGGTGCTTACTCGCGTACGATGGGATGTATCCCGTGTGATCTATCAACTCCCACGGTCGAAATCGACTAATTCACGACTAATGTGAACGTTCAAGATTATTGCGTTGTTGCCAGCATTATTTGATAAAAAAGATCTACTTCTTAGTTATTTTTCGCCTCCTTTTTTGTACGGTTATCATAATTTTATGTCATTAATTATTTTTTATATTTGTCATGTTATATTACCAATGATAAAAAAGGTTGTCTGTTTAGTAAATCAATTAGTATTAAAATTGAATAAATATAAGTCAGTCGCGTTCCACTTCTCACAAAAGAAGTGCCCCCACAAACGGCATATCCTTCCAAGCGATGGTCATATAAAAACCTGGAGCTCCTATCTTCGTCAATTCGTACTTCCTCCTCTGCCTCCCGTGAATCCTCTATCATTACGTGCCAAAAATAATAGTTCTCCATGTCCATAATAAAACACCGATTAAAAATACTGAAAACCAGTAAAACCACTCAAACTCACGACAGAGTATTTTTTTCAACTCTATGCACATGAATTATTTAAGACTCAAAGAAATAGAGAACAGACAGAATAATTACGGAATGCATAGAGAAATAGTAATTATATACTTATTTCTCTTTGACAGAATGAAAACATGCTCCCATAAAAAAATCTCTTTACTGCGCAAGCGCCAATTCATTCGACTCTGCTCCTCTATTTCGGACCATGCGATCCGAAGCGTATGATTTTTATGAGATTCATAATATGGGATCACGGGCCAAGAATATAACGACGATCACCATATGTGATCATTCGCCATAAATATATGCCGCTCATTGTTCAAGAATAGACGTCCAGAATATTTTAATAAAAGGATATAAGATAATCGAGCAAATTACAACATCAAATATGTAGTGGAGAGTGCTCTAAAATAAGATATGTTCCACAGTAAGCTAACGGTCATATTTTTCAAATCTGTTGCCCATTCAAATTCAAATTTAGTTCCTGTCACCAACGCTAGACTCCGTTTCACGTAAGAAAAAGCCACTTGAAGTTGCAGTCGTATGCGCGAAATTGTATCAAAACCAGTGCCATTTTGTGACGTAACGTGTTCAAATTTTGTAGGTAAGCACAAAATAAAAATCTTAAACATGTTTTTATCGTATGTATAGTTCGAATATTTCAAGTTTTCCGAGATAGTTTCACATACAATAGACACTGGTATATGAAAATTCTTTGATTAGAGATGTTTGTTTGTAGCGCCAATGGCATGAAAAGGTTGATCGAGGCGACAAATAATCATGACTGATTTTGATTTATGCGCATGACAGTTGTCCAATTTCACGTGGCTTTTTATGTGAAACGGGGTCTATCTGGCGCACACTTGACGACAGCGAAAATATTTTCCACATGTTTGGTTTAATTCACGTGCCAAACGGCTGAAGTAGTATTTCGAATGATTCGCAATAATTTGGTCAACTTCAGATCATGTGATGTATCCTTAGATCCTTGGTTCATGGAAGTACCATTCTCCCTTATATTTGATCCGAGGCTACAAAAACGTTGAGTGGTATGAATAAAAACGAAGCACATGCTAATACTAGAAGGATTAGCATTTTCCATAAAGTAGGTACTTCAAAACTAAGAAGAAACTACATTTCAAAGTAGATACTTTTAATTTTTCCGGAAGTTACTATACAAAGTAGCACTCTCGTGAAAATGACTGAAGTATTCACTGCAATTTGAAGTAGGGACTTCTAACAGGAGATACTTCGATTTCAAGAAGAAACTGTAGTATTTGCTAAACGTTAGCGGAGTTGGTATAATAGCAGCTTCTTGAGAATTCTACGGTTAGTTTTGTTTAAAAATGGTTGGAATACGCAGAAGAAAAATATATAGTGTTAACTCTTTAAGGGCTGTATCTTTTGCAGACTTAATAGAAGGTGTCATTTTTTCATCCAGCAGTATCTTGAAATCTTATAGCATTATAACAAATGCTGATTGTATATCTTCATTTTGGGACTCTTCTTGTTGGGGCATTTCTTCATCTGAAGACATTTTACACAATCACGAGCACACTTCATTACTTTCAATAATTTAATTGACAATCAAGAAAAATGGCAAATAATATTCCGGGTAGTTTCGAGGGTAGTCTCGACAATTTTGTATAACAACAATGATGGAACAGAAAATCTAATGAACTTGTCATGACCTGCTCCCCGATCAGAAGGAGTGTTAGCAGTGGCGGATTTGCAGTCCTAGCCGCTCTAGGCCCCAGGCCATGTGCCGCCCTTTTCTCAGCACCGATCATTAGAGACTAGATACATAATTCATGAATTTACTTTATTGCCACTTTTATTTGATTCAGAAAATTGTTAACTAAAAGCTAGCTTATAAAGCTAGTTTATAATATTTTCCGAGGCCAGGGATGATTGGAAATTTGAATAAAACATTTAAAATGGTTTTAGGTTTCCTTTTTAATAAAATAAAGGTTTTACAATGTGTTACAAAACTCGTCGTCTGCACTTAAGCGCAGCAAAATTATTAATTAAATCTTCGCAATCCAATTTCCTTAAAAAATCAGCTTCTATGTTAAGCAAAGCAAGATCGTTTAGCCTCTGCTCCGTCATTGTAGTGCGTAAATAGTTTTTAACTCTGCGCAAACAAGAAAACGATCTTTCTCCTGTACAGTTACTGGCGGGTGTACACACACACATACGAAGACCAATATCCACGTTTGGATAAATGGTTTGAAGACCTTCGGTTCGTAACCATTTCAACAAACTGACTGCACTCTTTTGCTCCTCATTTTTTATGCTGCAGTGGGAACGAAAATGAAGACATTCTTCTGTAAAATTGTCTTCTAAGTCAGTAGAATAAATCATTTGCAATGCTTTGGCCTTATCTTCGACTTCTGAGATGCTTAGATTCTTCAGGTTGGTAATAAAGTGGAATTTATTGTAGAGTAATTTATAAGCATCCCGGCGTCTTTTCAGTTCTTCTGACAATGTATCAATTACTACCAAAAAAGTATGTATTCTAAAATTTTCACGGCCACTTTGTTGCATCTCTTCACCTGTATTAGTCTCGCCAGGAAGCAGCTTACGCTTTCGATTGCGTCGAAAATCTTTTTCATATTCCTGTACGAAGGACAGTTTATTCGCTTTTTTTTCGAATTCATCGAAATTCTCTCTTGTTTCGCCAACAAAATGTATTAAAGCCTCGTACAGTTCTATAACAATAGTAATGTCAATTTCCACACTCTGAAGTTTTTTACTTGTGGCGTTAATGCGATCTAGTAAACATCCCCAAAAAACAGCCATGAGAGCCGTTTCAAAACGTTCCAGTTTCAAACGAATACCTCTTGCTTCGCATATAACGGTTCTCTTCTGTTGTGTGTCATTTTCGATGGTGACTAGCGCTTTATGGATTTCATTCCAGGATTCGCGTAAACTTTTGCATGCGTCTGCACGAGCTGACCAACGAGTCGTTGATAGACTTTTGACGGTGAAATGGGTTTGAAGGAGTTCCCAACGCTGAGTTGACGCTGCAAAGAAATTGTATAACTCTTGGAGTAGAAAAAAGAACGAACAAGCCTCTTGGCTGCTTTCAGCAGCACATTCACCTACTAAATTAAGCGAGTGTGCTGAACAGGGAACATAGTCGGCAAGGGGTGAAATTTCCTTTATTTTAGCTTGCAGGCCGTTGTATATGCCTGACATGTTAGCTGCATTGTCATATGATTGCCCGCGGCAGTTTGAAATGTCAATTCCCAATTCAGTTAAAGTTGAGGTAACAGCATCTGCCATTTGTTGTGATTTGTGGCCTGTGTTTGGAATAAACTTGAGGAACCGTTCTACAGGTGACCCATTAGGCAGGACATATCTGATAACATAAGTGAGCTGGTCTACGTGAGATATATCCGGTGTCGAGTCAATAATCAGAGAAAAATATTTTGCGGTTAATATTTCCATAACAATTGTTTCCAAAACTTTGTTTCCCATAAGTCGAATGAATTCTTCGCATGTTGTTGAAGAAAGATAACTCGTAAATCCTGAGCCTGGATTTCCATAACGTGTAATGTGTTTGGCTAAGAACGGATCGAACTCAGCGATAAGCTCTAAGGACATCAAATAATTTCCATTGTGGATTGATCCAAATTTTTCTTCGTGTCCTCTGAAAGGCAAACCACGTGACGCAAGCGCTTTTACGCATGCAACTACTCTTTTCAGAATGTTTCTCCAGTAATTTATTTCTTCATCTAATTGCATTGTTAATGCGCGGTCAATGCGACCTAGCACGTTGCTTCGTTCTTTCATATGCAGAACAGATAATTTGTGAGTAGGCGAATTCTCATGAGTTAACACTCGATGATATGAATTTTTCCAGTCATTGAAACCTTCTTTTTTGTCGAACTGACTCTCCCCGCTATTAAAAAGCAGACAAGGACCACAAAAAACACATCCAGTACTTTTGGAATAAATTAGCCACTTTCGCGGAACTTTTTCACCGTTCAGAAGCTGACGTTCGAATAAATGTCTCGACAACTGTCGCGCTTTATCTTTGTAAATGCGCTCACTTTTAGGAAAATCATTTTGGATGTTTTGATTGGCTCCGTTCTTACAAATGTGATCACGCGTGAACTCGTCGATTGTCCATTTAGCTGGATCGTCGCTGATTTCGTAGAGCTCCTGGTCCGTAGGATTGGGCTGCACTCCTACTCCTGCCACTCCTGGTACTAGAGGGACATCTTCGGCTTGTTCTTTCGATATGCTTGCCACATCGATCAAAGTATTTTCACTTGAAGACACTGCAGAATCATCAGTTGACGGAGCGCCACTACTACTTGGAACATCAAGTTTTCCAAAGAAATCGTCTAATTTCCGTGTTTTTTTAATCGTATCTTTTTGTTTATCATCTTTTTCTTTAGCTCTCTTGCGATACTCTGCCCCACTTAACCTTACCCTTTTCTTTCCGTCCATATTCAACTTAAACAGTATCGCACTCAATCGCTCACTAAACTGAACTGTCCCACCGTCCAAACCCGTAGCTTATATATACCGGTGCAACGTTATACTAGAATAGTCGGGCAGTTTCCAGAACGCGCGCGTGTATGCATGCCGCGCGCTGTCTTGCTCACTCTCACGTCGCGCGTATTTCCGTCGCGCTTGCACCGTTTCTAGATCCTTCCTGCGGGGCGGCGCGCGCACGCATTCGAGCGTCGTGTAGAGCTTTCTAGAATGTTCGCGCGACACCGCTGAGTTGTTTTTGTAATAACAATAGGATAGGTATTCTTCCTAGATCACTAATATTAAACTAAACGTACGAACTATTTTTTAAGCACGATGTACGAAAGTATTTATACTTTAATACTCAAAAATAGTGATTTAGGAAGATTATAATCATACGTACGGTACGCGAGCCTCTAAAATATTTTGAGATACTTTGCATTTGAGTTATTTCTTGTTATCATCACTGAGTTTTTTTGGCACGATTGCCGCCCTTCGTATCTGGCCGCCCTAGGCCCGGGCCTACTGGGCCTTATGGCAAATCCGCCACTGAGTGTTAGATGCTGCCTGCATAATATATGTCGAAGCATATACTACGGGCTAAAAGTAGATACTACAAGCAGTGTAGTAAATACTTCAACGTTAAGTAGATTCTACCGGAACTGACCAAATGGTTCATGATGGAGCAGATACTTTGAAGTAGATCCTTAAATTTGTAGTATTAGCATGTACTTCGTTTTTATCCATACTACCCGTTGTTTCCACAATGAGACAATCTTTCTGTTCCACAAAAAGACAAATGTTTCATTGTGGAATATGCTCTGAAAAAACTTATAGCTTCAATGTCATGATCCTTTTCACAGAAAAAATTGCCCGAGCACGTGAAAGAAGAACCGAAAAAGGCACTTTTACATGATATTGACTAATTTTTTTTTAATAATAAATGACTTTATTGCTGTGTAAGGAAAATACAATAAATACAATACAAGCAAAGGCGACGTTCGCTCTTAGATGATGCTCTTATACGAGAAGCATAAGCTAAGTAGCGCTCTTCCACGCAACCGCAAGACTTAGGATTAAATATTCTTCTTACCCACAATAATGTCTTACATGCTGAAATAACAAAAGCTAAGTAACCTAACTTTGTAAATATCAAAATGGATAAGGCCAGTTTTATCTGCTTAAACTTTATGCCCAATTTCACCAACCATTTCCTAAAGTTAGGTAATACCTAAATCAGATTTTGGAATTGCTAAGTGAAATTTTCGTCTTACCACGCGCTAAGAATTACTTGAGAGTGACAATATTGGGTATTTTATATCATGTTTAGGCGTTTCTCAGCGCATGGTGAAACGCAAATTCTATTTTGTCATTCCAAGATCTGATTTATGTATTACCTAACTTTAGGAAATGGTTGGTGAAATCGGACAAGGCCCAATTTCACCAACCATTTCCTAAAGTTAGGTAATATATACCTAAATCAGATTTTGGAATTGCTAATTGAAATTTCCGTCTTACCAAGCGCTAAGAATTACTTGAGAGTGACAATATTGGGTATTTTCTATGATGTTCAGGCGTTTCTTAGCGCATGGTGAAACGTAAATTCTATTTTGTCATTTCAAAATCTGATTTAGGTACTACCTAACTTTAGGAAATGGTTGGTGAAATCGGACATAATTTCAATGTTATGCTATTATTAAGTAGAGACTTCTTAGGATTAAGTTTAAATCAAGGAATAAGTACCGCTTTGTAGACTTCGGGGATCATGTTGTACAGATTAGCAATGTAATAAGAAGCTAGATCAAAATAACGTGGTTTTATGTTTCGGCAAACCAATTTTATTTTTAAATCTCACATATATATTCATTTGTGTACTTCTGATCCCTTTTGAATTTTTTTCGATAGGTAATAAGTGGCTTTGGTTAACATAATTTTGTGAAATAGTACTGAAGCATGAAGAATACGTCTATTTTAGTTTATGTAATGCGACAGAGAGATTTGGGGTGAAGTTTTAAAATTTTTCCGCTATTTAAAAAAGCAAAAGGCAGACTTACCACTAACTCTGGTTGTCGTCAAGTTTTTTTCGGCAAATCAAGAAAGGATTCCGGAAAGATTTACGTAGTTTAGCATATGAAGTAGCGGTAGCTAACGAAATTACAGTGTCCCAAGCATAAAGGAGAGAAAAGTGGGCCGGTGCGGAATGGTTTCACGAGTTTATGCGTCGTCATAAAAACTTAAGTATCAGGCAGCCAGAAGGATGCAATTTATGCAGAGCAGCTTCGTTCAATAAATGCCTACAGAGTGAAATACTTGGATGAAACTTCCACTACAACATTAGGTACAGAAGCCACGAGAAATTGTCGCTCAAAAAGGAATGAAGCAAGTTAGTTCCGTTACAAGTTCTGAACGTAGAATCCTACTTGCTGTGTTGTTGGTGCTCCTGGGAGTTTTATTTCATCAGCAATGGTGTTCCTAAGCAAGAATTTTAAAGTGCACATGCCTGGCACTTTGGGATTAGCCCAACCATTGAGTTCTATTTGATTTATTTGTTCGAGTTAACATTTTATCCTACAGATGTCTAGCAACATATATAAGAGGTTTCTGCCTCATTGCTTAAATAATCTACAGACTTTGGACAAATTAAACAATAAAGGCCATTTTCCTCGTCTTTTGGAGTCAGCTACGGGCTACTAGCTCTTACATTGTAGGTCCAATTGACATTTCCTAATTTCCAATTGAAAATGCCCAACTAGCAAAAGGGAATGCTAATAGGACTGAATTGTTGTATAACAGTCGAATAGGGTTGTTTTGAGGACTGTTTGTTTTTATTTAGCCTTTTGTTGAGGTGATGTTGCTTTTTAAAAACAATTGTTGTATCAAATGATTCTATAGTGACTTTTACAATATATGCTATAACGCATTATACGGTCATTTCTTTTAAAATGATATAAGTAATACCTTATAAGCAAGTTTATACAATATCAAAAATATCATTGTATAAGACTTTTATACCTGTATAAGAGTTCTATAATATACTATATAACTAAGAGCTACAACATTATAAAATAGTTACTCAAGCTTGTCTTATTGAAGCTATATAATGTTGTATAATAAATATTGTATAGCATTCAATTGTGTTGCATCTCAAAACACTTTTTAGTTGTATAGTGCCTCAATATTCTTCGTTATAAAACAGTTATCGTATACCGTTCCATTTCACAATAAAATATTGTTTAAGGCATTTCTTTGGGATGAAATTGTTGTATAATAAATCGCCATGTTTAAATAAGTAATTCTTGTACCGCTATCGCCGCCATTATGAGCAATTGGGTTGCAAACATGAAACTATATTGAAAAATAAGACTTTATTATGGAAAAAAAAATCAAAAAAATCATGAAAAAAAGTATTTTAGGATTTTCTATTTCATTATTATTTTTTTAAGTATCCACTTGATAACCAGGATTGAAGCGCTTCATTTTCGTGCCAAATATATACCTATAATCTATCAGTAAAATTTGCAGCACATCAAAATTCGTGCTATTAAACCATCCAAATGGAATTATTTTTACTATCCGCCCAAGCTGCCCAAGTCGCTTTGATAAGTCCCGATTTCCACAAATGGAATGTAGGATGCACGTTCAAATTGAAATATAATTTGGTTTTGACATTGAAATGAAATGCTTTTATAAACTACTATTAAATCATTTTATAGAAGCTGTATAAATGACTATAAAACAGTCGATTAAGAGTATGTGTATTAAACAGTCGTATAAAGAGTTGTATAAACTTTTAATAGAACTGTTATACAACCAAACAGTTGTATAAAAATGGACCCTTTCACTTGTATAGGGATCATTTAATTGTTTTGTAGACCGTTATGAAAATTTTAGTATCCTATAAGATATATCTTGTAGCTGTTTATACAAACCTCATAGAATTTAAATTGCTACTTGGGTATCCATTACTTTTTGAGTTATAGGTTGTCAAAAACATCTGTATAGTTGAATTTCATAGAAAAAAGTCCGCTATTTTTTATATCTTATCACTAACTGTGACTACAATGTAATATTTACACGAGGTACTTATTAAAACTATGAATGTAATTATATTAGATACAGTTTGCTGTAGAAAATATTCTTTACCTACGACCACCTTTAAAACTGGGCATTAACGAACCAAAAAAAAAATGAGTGTAATCATACATTATACATACGTTGAAAAGCGTGCGTGAATGAACAACGCTTTTTATATGGGACTTTCATTATAACACACAAAAGCGTGCGCAGATGACCAATGCTTTTTAAATGGGGTTTTCATTTTAACACTCTTTTTTAGCTATGTAATTATCTAGTTGCCTTGAATTCAGTCGTTTGTTGTATAAACTTTTGTGCTGTCAGTAAATTTGACAGAAGTATCAGACATAGTGGAAAATATTTTTTATTATACTTAAGAGAAAATACTACATTTTCAACTGTTTATAAAATACAGTAAATCTGACATTTTCGGAACAGCGCACGGAAATTTTTTCCCGATCCCTATTTCCGTGCGCTTAATAATAAACATAGATATACATTTTCGGAACAGCGCACGGAAATTTTTTCCCGATCCCTATTTCCGTGCGCTCAATAATAAACATAGATATCCATAATACTAGATATCCTAGTTCAACAAAAAGAAATGCAAAAGGGATTGAGCTTCAACAATAATACGAATTGTACAATAAATATTACTATTAATAATAACGGTTCTGTCCAAAATTAATTTTCTTAGAATTACCTACTTGTATTTTTTTTGTTAATTTGAGTTGTATGTACTTACATTTTTACTGTTTTAAAAATAAAAATAAATATTCCTGATTTTCTTAATAATTTTTTGCGATATTTTTTGTTTATGTTGATTTCAGGTACCTAAGTATAATAAAAAATATCGTTCATTACTCGTCCAGAAATGGACTTTCCGTTCTTGCATGACTTTCCGTGTTCGGCGAGAATTTGTCACGCGCGCACGGAAAAATCCTCATTTCTGTACTGGTAATGAAATATACTATTCTGTTATATTTTAAATTCCAATTACACTTATTTTAAATGGAAGAACCTTGAGAAGAATGCATTTTTTCGGATTGCACACGTGCACACTACCTGAAATTAGAATTCGTTGTGTATAGGTACATTTGTTTATAGAGAATTTATTTTTTTGTTTTTCAACCCCTTCAGAGCACATTTTTTTATTTTTTCTTCATATGGTCGTAGGTAATAGTATATTCTTCAACGAGTGCAGAATGATAGCTATTATTCACGCGGATGAAGTTTCCAAAACGAACGAGCGCAGCGAGTGAATAATAGCCATTCTACACAAGTAAAAGACCATACTTTCTCCACGACTAAAAAGAAAAAACTTCCAGAGTGAGGATCAAACCTCGATCGTCCGCGCCATAGTCAACCACAACTAGGCTATAGAGTATAAATATTTATAAAAATGTAAAGAGTAAATATATCTACTTAACTCATATTTTCAATAGGAAGCCTTACACTTATAAATGAAATTAATTTCGGGAGGCGTACATATTCACTATCGCTACTGTTGTCCATCTTTTTCTCTTATAATACGTAAAATTATGATTTTATAATAATTATTTTGACGTTTCAAACGCTGTCAGGAGCGATTTGCGTTCTTAGGTATTTGACGTTTTAAAGAGACGATTCGATTTATTTATTTTGATTCATTTTAGCGTGAATTCTGAAAATAATAGAATCTGATTGGCTAAAGAGAGTGAATTATTTTTATTATTCACTGGTGTGAAGAATTTATATCATTATGCAGCTAAATATGTGAAATTAATTTGTTCGTTATTATTTAGGCGTGGAGATAGTTTTTTTATGACACTTGTGCGCAAAGTACTTTCGCGCACGAGTTGCGAAAATGCATGGCACGAACGTAGCGAGTGCCTTTTTCGCAACTTCACGCACTTGTATCATAGATAACTATTACAATACTGAAATTGTAATCACTGTAAGGTATATTTTGCAAATGAATCTCAGTGCGTTAGCGAATAAAATCTCATTTTTTTGTAGATTCACTGCCACTGCCTATAATAATTTATTCGTCCAGTTGTCGGTCGAACGTAGTCATAATCTCCCTAGTACATCTAAGTAATTGGCAACTACTTTAAAGTTACTTGTTTATTTATATCAATTTCTATAATTTACGATGCAAATGGAATTTGTGGTCGAGTGATGAATATTATATTTCTATTGTGAAACTTGTTATTTATCGATTGAATTCAATAGTTATTGTTGTAAAGACTTGGAAAAATTATCTATATTAACATGTGCTCTTATATTTCCAGGATCAAGACTCCTTAATTATAGATGGCACGTGTCAAATTCCACATCCACTTTTCAAAGTCGTTGGATCCATAATATGTTTTTACATACCTTTATTGGTTATGCTCATTACATATGCACTAACAGTAAGACTGTTGGCCAGTCAGCAAGAGAATTTAGCCACACCCCATTGGTCCAATAACTGTGTAACTGGACCAACACCTTCACCGATTGGTAAGATATTTGTCATGCTAGATCCTGCGTGACCTTGCTAATTAGAAACTAGCGTCCATGGTGGCGATATTTATCACAGCCACAGCCAAAACACGTATCGAAGATATCTTTAGCGATATATTGTATATCGCATAGACATCCACAAATATATATGACATGAATGAGATATCCCTAAGATATCTTTATGTCCGCCTTGTATACATCTCAAAGATATTATGCTGAGATATCTCATGGATTTCTTTAGATATTCCTGATATATCTCGGAGAAATCTTTACGTACACTTTATGAACGTCTCAAGATATTTTGCTGAGATATCTCGGAGATTTTCCATATCCTCGCCAAAAGCAGATCTCGACTTGATGAAATTATATTAATTGCCAACATCGTTTCGATCGCGGTTAGTCTTCATCAGGACTTGGAATGTAAAAGAGGTAACATTAACCAATCTTGTAAAATTCGGTACAATAACTTTAAAGATTTGGTTAAAGTTTTAAAAACATACGAAGCAGATTAAAATACAAAATTGTATTTTATGTTTAAAGCTATTTTGACGAGGTGTTTAAATATCAAAGACCGGTGGACATCACTTATTTGATGAAGACTGTAACGTTGGCAATTTATAACTTCACCTAGTCGAAAATGTGTTTTTCATTGAAGATGCGTTTCTCTTAACATACTCAAAAAAATCAACTCTGTCATAATAAACAAATAACTTACAGCTTAACAATTAATTTATTGCAAAACAAAATTAACAGGGTATTAATGCATTCAGAATCAAATTCAGCACAGTTTAGCAGCCATTTAATTTTCATGAACGTGATGGAACAAAGTGATTTATTACCACACATTTCCGGAAATTATCATTAGTTTCGATCAGGGTGTTAACATTGTCCATATCTTCACAGTTTTTGATGGGAAATTTCGCATCATACAATTCATTAAGAGGGTCCTCATTTTCCACCACATCTATCTGCCTAATATTAATCCCTTGTTCAATATTATTGATTCTATCGAGTAATTCTTGTTGAAGAAGTGATGGTGCTACAACTTTTCTTTGAATATTATTCAGGAGGTCTAAACTTTGCTGCTGAAAATCTAGAAAGTGAACTTATTATTTATATGACTTATAAATTAAATTTTACCAATATACTGATTACAAAACATTTACTAACTTAGTGATTCTGCTGAATCTTGCTCATCCTGTAGCACAAATTTATTTGATCTGGTTCCAGCCACACGTTTAGCTAAAACAAGAGGAATTTAGCATAGTTTCACAAAATTGTCACTATAAAGAAAATATTAAAATTAAGAAGCAGCACAAATGACTCACGCATACTGGTCCCATCTGTTACACATTTTGTGGATTCAATAGCTTCTTCAATTATTTCATGGCTATTTTTTTTGGTACTTCCATGCTTGATAAATTTGTTTTCTGCTGTTGCCCTTGACAATCCAGAACCTGAAACAGTCATAAAAATCAATTCAGGTTAAATTCACAATGTGAAATAAATTAAATATTACACTATAGTCAAATGCAGTCTTATCATGCGGGTCATACGATTCAACAAAGTCATACTCACTGTTTTTGTTTTCCTTTATTGCGTTTAATCATAACTTCCAAATAAAATCCGTAAGATAAGACAGACTCATGCAATTTCGACGGGAGAAAAAAGAATATGTACCTATTTAGTTTTCAGCGATTCTGAAAAGTCTTCCATCAGCGAAGTTTTTATTTAAATGTCAGTTATGTCACTTTGACAATTCAAAGTGATAATGTGAATTATAAGAGCTATTTTGCATCCTCAAGCGAAAAAAATGGTACTTATGGCCGTTTGCACCAATTGATATTTAAGTAGACTTAATGTTAAGTGGCGCTTTGAGAAAGTTTTGTTACGCAACATGAACAACTGGTCATTTTAAGCTGCACCTAGCTAAGCTTAGAAATTCGCTCGCTTTATCTCCACTTATCCTGAAAGTGGAGATTGCCAACCTAACATTCTTGTTTTTATTGACATATATGTCAATGATTTTTGTGTTTTTGGTTTTTTTATTTTTGAATGATGCTTATGGAGGATGATCTGGAAGTATTGGATATTTTTGAAAATGGATTTCCAAGAAGACGGTACAACTGTAAAAACTATTATGAAGAATTGGATGAAAAAAACCTTCTTCCAAGGGTTTCGCTTGACCAAGCCAACTGTTTCACAACTCGTAGAAATGCCGGAAGATTCTTTGAAGCATCCGGAAAATTTGTCAGCTCAGACAATCTTCTTCTTTTCAGTAACCTCTTTGTATCTTGCAGCTAAGGATTGTATAATTTGCCGATCTAATTTTCTTAGTTTTCACTGTGTCTTCCATTGTAAACAATTTTCTCATTTGAAAAACAAGAATAAAATGCTCTGATTTTTAAGAAATTGACTTTCAACAGCTTTTGATACGTTATTTCAAACCACAAAAACGAAAAGTCACTAGAAACCATAGAGAAATAAATAAAACTCAACTCAAATAGCGAGGTTAACAAATGTATTAAACATTGTATTAAACAGAGCAAGAACATTGGTGCAACTGAACTTTAACTAAGCGACCCTTACATTCTAAACTCGCCATAGCTATTCTAAGCTCATGCTTTTATTGGTGCAAACGGCCATTAATCTGATAGATTATTCCGAGAATAAATGAAGGAGTGGGAATTCGTCAACCAGTGTGCAGGAAACGTCAACCATCATTATTTTCTCCGGGTATATTTGTAATCTCACATTTTGGTAATCTCTGTGTCTTCTGATTTGATACATAATGGTTAGTGACCTTTGAACCCGCACGATAAGAGCGCTTTTGACTATAGCCACTTGACGAAATTAACAATTACATACTTTTGGACAACCCTGTATAAATTCTTTATTAAAAGTTTACTTTTAATTATGCTAGAACTGAATTTCTTGCTTATTCCTGAGTTTGCTGAGTCACATCTGATAAATATCTCAAAGTCGACGTAGATGAAGAGATTTAGCTGAATAAATTATTATACGTATAAGTCATTTCATGCCCTTGTTTGGTCCTGGGGAAACTCAGTGTGCTTTCGTAAAACATTTGCTTACGACGATATTCATTGTTTCCTTCCTGTTTACTGATCATACATACCCATGTTTACACATTATTTATTACAATTAAGTCGATTTTACAAATATCACAAATAATATCTACTCATGACAGACTGCCAGTTTATAAATTGATTTATTTCTATTTGTTATATCACCAATGGTACCTACTCACAAGTAAATTCCATAATTGTCAAAGGTATTAGTATCATAACGCCTCACACAGTCTTTGAAAATCGAAGAACAAATACCGTTTATTAAAAAGCAACAGCTACTTCCATGGCTGCATGCCACGAGAGATATTGAATTACACATCAAAGCTAAACGGGGATGGTATATCTGCAAGATAGAACCAAAAATTTTAGTTTCCAATTCGAAATAACATCACTTATAAATGATTATACATACATTGAAACAATATTAGAACACGCAAAGTTGATGGAATTGACAGACGAAGCATGTGCAAATTATGTCACCTAGAGGAGGGAACTGCAGAGCATATTCTAGGACAGTAAAATAGACGTTCAAATGTAGTTTATAGCAGAGCTCAGTATACTAACTGGTAACATTGGAAATCTATTTTTTTGAAATGGTAGAAAAATAGCGGGAATCCAACTTGACGTGAAAATAATGTT
>CAJUYH010002760.1:17037-37540 GCA_910591685.1 Galerucella tenella
CCATAATGACCACACCCTCCGATTACATAATTGGTGATTTTTATCGACCAGCTGACTTCTTATTGGCAAGCGCGTGCGTATGTTCTTCCCTCTCACTTCGTCAATTGACTGATATTGATTTATCCAGTGGCGTTTCTATTGTCAGTTACCTTTGTAATTTCAGTTTTACTTGGTAAAATAGGTACCGTACGCCATTTGTACGTTTGACAGATATACGCCATGTTTTTCCTCGCCTCTTACCGACGCCGCGTAGCTCCAGATAAACTTGCCAAACTATACACCAAAGTCTCTGTTCGTTGAAAAATTATTGAAGCGTACGCGTTCCTCTTTATTGAAAATTATAGCAGAATTCTAATAAATTTCTTAATTTTTCAGTCATTTGGTAAACTTGGATATACAAAATACATATTTTGAATATTCAAATGTCAGTATATTCCTCAAATGTCAATAAATTTACTTTCCGCACTAGTGCGGAAAAGTGACTCTTTCCGCACGCTTTTTAGTGCGGAAAAGATTCACTTTCCGCACGTTAGTAGAAAAAATATTTATACAACTTTCTCTCGAATATAATGTATGCGCCGTTTCTCCAACAAATCCAAGGGAACGTCCCAGCTAAGCTGGATTTAAATATTAGAATGCCACCACCAAAGCGAATAATAACTCAGTGGGAAGAGACACTGGAAAAGGGAGAACAAAATTAAGGGAATACATAGCTACACTCCAATTTAATTGTATACACCATAGGAGTTTGCTAAGTTTTTCATGTTGATTCCAGAAAATATTCTCAGTAAATTATTCACATTGTTCTTGCTTAAATATGGTAGTTTATGGAAATTCAAAAACTATAAGCAATGCAAAATCTATTTTTTAAGTATTGCTTCATAATATTATAAAGTTCAATACTGTGGAATATTTGTTGTCAAATTTTTTCAAGGTCCATTTGGAGTTGATCGTATCCTTGGTAGAATGTGAAATAATAGTATAATATATAATAGTGCAGAATGATGGCTATTATTCACGCGGATGAAGTTTCCAAAACAAGCGAGCGCAGCGAGTGAGTTTTGAAATCATGCAAGTGAATAATAGCCATTCTACACAAGTGGAAGACTATACTTTCTCCAAGATTGGAAAAAAAAACTTCAACTATTTCTACCACTAGGCTATGGAGCATTGTATTTATGAAAATGTAAATTGCAAATATATGATACGTGATTCATATTTTTAATCGAAACCCTCACATTTATAAATGGAATTAATTCCTGGACGCGTACATATTAAATTGAACCTTTACTATCGCTACTAGGTACTGTCCATCTTTGTCTCTATATAATACGTAAAGCTATGATTATATAATTATTTTGACGTTCTAAACGACGCGCTGTCAGAAGCGATTTGCGTTATTAGGTTTTTGACGCTTTAAAAGAGACGATTTGATTTATCCATTTCAATTTATTTCAGCGTAAATTCTGATAATAATAGAATGTGGTTGGCTAACGAGAGTGAATCCTTTTTTATTATTCACTGGTATGAAGAATTTATATGATTTTGTAGCTAAATATGTGCAAATAATTTGTGCGTTATTATTTAGTCGTGGAGAAAATATTTCATTGTATGAGTATTAATAATTTAGAACCAAAACGTGAGAAACGATGAATTTTAAAAGGGTGTTGCTTGCTGTTATTAACTAGTTAGAAAATAATATCGGTGTCCGAAAAGAACTCGAAATGATTCCAGAAAAAAACCGTTAGCTATTTTCGAAAACTGAAAGTTCCTGTCCTGGTTCAAATTTATTCTTCTAATTGGCAAGTGACAACGGAAACATAATGGCTACTTTCATATCCTGGAAGTAATAAAATTCATATCTTCTGTATGTTCCTTGTGGTATATTATTCATTCTTTTTTTAATTTCTTGGGAAATTAAACCACAATATTTTTGAATTCTTTATTTCAACGTTTCGGTAGCGTTCCAGCTACCGTTGTCAAGAAAAATAAGTAAAAATTAATTTTTTTATCCCTAACTGACACAACAGAAAAAATTTGGCAACTAGACAATCAAAAAATTATTTTGAAGTTTAAGACTGCAAAATTTTGTTATCAAATTTTTATTAAGGTCCATTCATAGTAGATCATATCTGTGGCAAAATGTGAAATGAAACACTTCATTTTATGACATTCCAACGATATGATAGTCTACTAGAAATGGAAATCCAGTGAAGTGCACGTTCCAGGAACGGTTTTTATTGGGATAGCGCGTTTCTTTCGCTTATATTGGAAATGTTGTTAATAAAACGCGTTTCTTAATAGTTTTTTTGTGTATGAATATTTAAGTTTTTGAAATATGTATACTCAGTTTTGTGATTTTGTGTATTGAAATGTGTATCGATTAACAACTATTCAAATTATAAATCATAAGAAAACCTGGATAAAAACTTATGATGCTATCCTGATAACGCAGGTAATTGATTATTGGAAATTTCTCTTTCTAACATTGGTAACCAAATTTGACTACAATCGGCTGATATACTAGCTACACATTTATCTGCATTTAGTTGTATTAAAGCACTTTCTTTGATTTTCCGTCTTTTATTATTGGGTTCTTTTAATATTATTTTTGATGAATCCCATTGAATTTGATGACCCTCTTCCCAAGCATGTTTGCAAATAGCTGACTTAAAGAATTCCCTATCTTTGATATATTTTTTGTGTTCGTTTATTCGTACTTTCAATGGTCTAGATGTTTCACCTAAATAAAATTTGTCGCATTCACATGATATTTGATATATGCAGTTTTTTGAAGATTGTTCTTCATTCTTTGGTTTCGTTTTTGTTAGTATTGATCTCAATGTATTATTCGATTTAAAACTAGTTCTAATATTGAATTGGTTACCAATTTTTTTAATTCTTTCTGACAAACCCTTAACATACGGTATTGTTAAGTTCCTAAAAATTATGTTAGCTGAATTATTAATATTATTGTTATGGGGTATTAACAATGAGCCCCTCTCTATATGCTTAATCTCCTTATTTACAAATTCTGCAGGGTAATTATTGTTATTTAAAACATCTTTTAAAAAAGTTTTCTCCTTTGTAAATTGATCATCACTAGAACAAATGATTCTGGCTCTATCGTATAAAGATTTTACTATCCCTTTTTTAACGCTTATAGAATGATTAGAGTCAAAATTCAAATATCTATTAGTGTGTGTTGGTTTGCGGTATACACTCGTTTCATACCCTGTAGATGTTTTATTAATAAGAACATCTAAAAATGGCAAAAAATTGTTATTTTCAATTTCAATTTCAAATTTTATAGATTCCTCTCCTTCATTTATATTTTTTAAAAAATCATTAAGAGATATTAAATCATGAGGCTATATTGCGAAGATGTCGTCTACATATCTCCACCAGACAATTGGTTTTAATATTTGATTATTTACTATTTCGGCTTCAAAATGTTCCATGTAAATATTCGACAAAATTGGTGAGAGACAAGAGCCCATGGCAAGACCGAAATTCTGTTCATAAAAATCATTATTGAATTGAAAATATGTTTTTGTTATACATAATTTTAATAATTCTATTATTGCTGTTACGCTCAATTTGGTTCTTTCTGTAAGGGTCTGATCAATTTCTAATTTTGATTGGACAAGTTCTATTGTTTTTTGTACCGGTACATTCGTGAAGAGACTAACTACATCAAAACTTACCAAATAATGGTTCTTGTTGAAATTCAAATCTGATAGCTTTTCTATAAAATGATTGCTATTTCTGATGTATGAATTTGTCTGTCCCGCGAGGGGTTCAATAATCTTCAATATATGATTCGATAGTTTACTGCATGGGGAATTAATCGTGCTACAAATTGGTCTCAATGGTATGTTTTGTTTATGAATTTTTGGCAGACCATAAAAATGTGGTGGCTTACTGTATTTAGGTGTTAACATTGTTCTTTCACGAATAGCAAATTCGTTCTTGAATTTGAAAAGTGTTTTATAAATTTTGTTTTCAATAGATTTGGTAGGATCATTTGGTAGCTTAGTATAAGGGCCATTTATTAATGAATCCATTACTTTTGAATCATAATCAACTTTGTTCATGATAACAGTAGAATTGCCCTTATCAGCCGGTAAAATAATTATAGAATCATCTTCTTTTAGATTTTTAATTGATTTTTGTTCTGCTTTTGTAATATTGTTTTTTAAATGAATAGATTTTTCTAATATGACTTTACATCGTACCCTATATTCTTCTCTTTCGTTGAAATAAAGAATTCAAAAATATTGTGGTTTAATTTCCCAAGAAATTAAAAAAAGAATGAATAAAATTCATCTACTGACCGAACTGTTCTAACTAAAGTGTTCAAATTATCCAGAGCCAAATATTAATTTTCATGGTCACCCTATTGAAATAACTTCGTCCTTGGGTCTTGTTTTTAATGGAAAATTAGATATGGAAAGGACAAGTCGAAGATCTTGCAGCAAAAAATTTAAAAATGATGAATATTCGAAGCTCTTCTGTTAAAATCTTCGTAAATATGAACAAAGCGTTTATAATGAATTATGGGGCTTTTGTTTATGGCTCTGCTAATGGATAAAGTCCAAGAACTTCAGAGTTAGTACTTGGATGGGTGACTAAGCCAAAGAAAACCATCGTATAGGACCCGTACAGCCGGCAGTTAAGTAGCATATCACAACTCGCAGGCATTATACCAATGAGCACGAGGTATAATATAGATATGCCGTCGTTCGGAGGAGACGTAAAACCGAGGGCCCAAGTCCATGGATGTTGGGCTCGTTAAGGAACGCTACCACTGGTTGGAACACTAGTGGGCTCGCCAAAATTTCCGGTTAAGGGTAGCGTGGTGATTAGCCTCAGTCGCAGAAACAGACCGACGTTGAATAACCGATTAAGACAAGACAATGCCAGAGTAGCTTTCGGAGCATTAAGAACAAGCCCTCTATGCTGCAAGGCTGGTATTTCTTCCCTCAAATACAGAGGCCAATTTCAAATGGTGGATTATTTTTGCAAATAGTACTCCTCACCTTATTATTGGAATTTTTACTATGATGGAACCGGATCTTCCCAATCTAAGCATATCAATACCAACCCTTTTCTTATCCGGTGGGAATGGATAGTGCTAGGGTTACAACAAGACACGCCGGTTGTTTGCCCAAAAATATCCCACACCCATTGAGATTTAAAAATGTTACATAATTGCCAAGAGTATGAGAAATCCAGTTCCTCAATTAATATATTTCAAGTGAGATTGATGAGTGAATTTTGTCTCCAATAGCTTTTAATAGTGTATTAGCCATTATTTGCGAGTATTATACCACAGTATATGAACCAACCAGTAGTATATCTCTCATAAATTTCATTCATAACTTGCCAGAGCTTTTGATAACCTTGAGCGGATCGTTTCACGATTCATTTTACCATGGGCGTAGGTGCATACGTTTTAAAATGACTTGAACGTGTTAAATGTTCTTTCTTAAATATTGTAGAACAGTACACTGATGAGTTAATAAAACAATAGTCTTATACAAAATATTTATTGGTTTTTCCATATTACAATTTTCATTTTGTTATGATTTTTAACATTTTTATTGACAAATTTTAATCTGTAATATAGTCGTACCCTGAAGAAAAGTTTTATGAAATATTTTATTGGAAAATCAACACAAGGATGTACAAACTCTGTTGTTTTACTAATATTCACAAGTGATTTAACAATATTATATTCCGTAGCAACTTTCTCAAAATTCATTTGGAATAATGTTTTTAATAATGAGATGTATTGTACAAAATTTTCATGCGGCATATTCAAGTTTCCAAACTTTATCCTCACTCGTATTTTCATAAGATCCAAGGTAACAGTATAAAGACGAATCGTCTAAATTCTGATACGCTTGTGAATACGTCTCACATACGCTGCATGTATGAATTTCCGAACATTTTTCAATTAAATAACCACAAAATTGGAATTGTAATAGCCCTTTTTAAAAGAAGTTTTCTTTGATGATGTTGCATAATCATGTCTGGTTCAAAATGAGCACCACATAAACGATGACTACTATTGGATAGAGTTTCTATTTTTGGCATCAAGTCAGGCCTATCGCATGCTTCGAGCCAAACTTTAGCTCTGAAACAAAAACAACAAATTAAATTGATGCATGAAGCTAAGGCTCATAAATGTAATATGAAGATCAAATAATGAAGTATTATACATTTCGTATGAAAATACAAACAGTTTCCCACCTTTCTGAATCCTTTGGAAAACGGTAAAATTTTCATCACAATCATAATATTTATTCTTTTTTCTCATTCTTTTGGGTATCAAACCACAATAATGTTTTTTATTTTTTATTTCGACGTTTCGGTAGCGTTGCAGCTACCGTTGTGGTTTGATTCCCAAAAGAATAAGAAAAAAGAATAAGTAATGCCACAAGGAACTTACAGAAGATATAATATTTATTGTTACATCCACGAACTAAACACACACTATCCGATTTCTTCTTTTTAATGGTATCCATTGCAAAAAAATCGCAGCACAGCACTGGCCGCCGGATGATTATAGTCATCCGAACGACGTTGTAGGTCACAGAGAGTTCGGCAGTGTGACGTCACGAGATTACATACTGGTTCGTTCATATACTGTGATAATACTATATTTGGTCCATTATCAACTGTTTATCAATGAATTTCAGATAGAAGTTGTACCTGGCGTCGAATATTAAGACCGACAAAAACTAGGAATAAAATAAACACTCATTCTATAGCCTCGAACGACACAGAACTGACAAATTTGGATACGCATGAATTGTGGATGCAAGATTCAGAGCCAAAACCTTGCACGATGAGTGCTTTGGGGCAATTCGGTACTGAAATGCTAAAATTATCAAGAGGATTGGAAGCGGCGTCGAATAGTTTTGTCACAGAATCAGAGATAATATGTACTCCAGTCTCGTCACCGAGTACGTTAAAGTTCGGGTAAGTAATAGTTGTTCATAAACATTTACATTTATATGAGATTGGGAGTTCTAGAGAGACTAAAATACCTCTCCACCCACATCAGCATGCTTTCCAGGCAGATCTACGGAGGCTGCACTGGTACAACTGACGGAGATATCCGAGGTGCCTCAAGATGGGATACAATAAATATGGGGCTAATGTTCTAAGAGCCTCCCCACTACGATAACCCTGTATTTTATATTATTGTCGATAGTACTATAATAACCATAAGATGAGATAAATAAGGGGCTTTTGTGCTTCTAAAGTTTATTCACGATAAAAAGACGATGACGCTTCGAAACAAAATATTGTGATGTTGCCGAGCTGTAGTTTTTTTTTTCAACTTAACGAAAACTAGAAAAGTCAATCTGATGTTAGATAAATATACATACTATTGGTCACGTCTCTTACAGCAGTAAGCGGGAGGACGGGCCCCCATTTCGGCATTTTCGTTCAAAAAAGCTTAACAAAGATGTTACCTCCTCTTGACATTTACTGTTCAGCCACAGATTATGAAGAGAACAGATACGAATCCCGGTAGAACATCAAACGATTTTCAGCTCCGTCTTCAACGACCTTGGATCTTTAACTCGGTATTAAATTACATACTCGGGTCCGGTGAACTATCACACGAATTTCTTAGTGATTTTGCGAAAAAACGATAGTATAGAGGATTATCGGTCGAAAAATTTGCGGGTTATACACAATTTACAGAGAAAAATCCAATAAAAGATTTTTTTTCGCCACTTGAACCATCACTTTTGGACTGAATATTTTATACAAACAACCGTTTAAACGTATCACACTGAACGGGAAAATGATGAGCAACATGTTTTCTCGCTAATAATAACAACATTTCAGTGAGTTTCTCCATAATATTGTTTAAATTACCACTTTTATAAATATATATTTGACAGGCTACAAATTTGTATGAAAACAATTAAATCAAATGACAAATGACATAGAAGCTCTAGCGTAATGTGTGACATGGTTGCCAGCTGTAAATTGCCCTGGCTGTTGGGGATAAATTGTAATTACGGTTGGTGACTTGATATTTCTTCTGATAAGCAGGAAAGTAACTGAAAATTACATCATCGTCTTTTTATCATGAAAATCCTATATAAGCTTTTCTACTACGACCTTTGTAGATTTTGTGTGCCGTCCTACATATATTAAGATAGTTTTGGTTTTTCCTCCCCCATCGTCGAAATGGTGCTGTCCATTGCTACAGCATCACCTTCATTTGAATGACACAGGAATAACTCCCCCGAAGCGAAGCTATAATTGTCATTTTGTTTGGGGATTCTACGTCCGTCCCAGTGTAATTTTAAAATTCACTTCTATTTGTGTATCACATCATTCCCCATCCAATGGTTTCAAGTTCCAGCTCAGTTCATTCCTTCCCATCTAACCTGAACTACTTAAGCAGGACATACACTTAATCGGCATGGGTCGGAGCAGCACGACGCTATGAAAATTTTTTATTCCTACAGAAATAAGCTGGAGCAAGTGCATTACATTTATTTGTGAACATTTCCATATATCAAAGGGTGGTTGATTCATTTGTTGAAATTTTCATTCACTATAGACATAAAATGAAATTTTCGCTCACTTATTTCTGTTTTCACTTTTTCACCTTTTTAAAATTGAACCTGGATAGTTTTTTCGCGGACTATATAAACTTGATTATGTATAACAAGAAATGTTTTTCCAGTTTGGCCAACAAAAGTGAAGAAAGTCTAGCGGGCTCCCATTCATCACTGTTAAGTGCAGATAATGGTTCGCTCCAAATTAGGAGAAGAGCATCCACATTCAACGAAGGAGATAATCATCGCGAATTCCTTTCTCCTCGACGACGATCCAGTTTCCACGGTAGCATTGAGTCAATCATCCCGAAGAAAAATAATACAAATGAAAATATTGAAGGTGATTTCACTCTACCAAAACCTTGTACCTGTCCTTATTTCGGAAATGCCAATAATATATCAATACCACCACTTCCAGAACTGAAGATTGTACCTAGTGATGTGATTGAACCTAGGCTAGACACAATAAAGCGAATTAAGAATAACTCGACATATATTCCATCAAAAAGATATCCAGGAAGAAGTTGTGATTCCTCTGGTAGTATAATGGTAACTTGGGAACCAAAAGCAAATAGCCGAGGAGGTATGCTGCATGTCAAATCGTTGATGTTAAGTAGAATAACTTTTTATAATTTTCAAATAATAGTTCCAGTTTTAACCTATGAAAAGTGGTGCCAATATGTTGGTTTCGGAAAAACATATTTCCAAAGAGACACAAAGTCAAACAATAGGCTGAAAAGAACAAATACTCTCAATTCAATCACCTGATAAGATCTTGTATGTATGTATTTTGGGGTGACCCTTACTTCTACTTAGTTTCTGGGGAAAGTATTAGAGACTAGTAGCTTCTTCAGTCCTATTTTCGGGAGGAATTTTAGGATATCTCCATGATTCAACTTAGGTATATGTCCCTCTTCTATCCAGTAATCTACCAGGTGCTGTGCCCTAGGTGTCTGAATTGCTGAGCAATTGTAAAGTATGTGGATGGTATGCCAAAAAATCTACATTCTTCTCACTTCAATATTTGAGTTTTTTCAGGTGCCTATTCAAGCGACAATCACCCCTTAGGAGTTTCACTTTGACTTATGCATTTATTTGATCTCATCAGGTTGTAGAGACCTTGGAGTATATTTGATTGTCTGAGCCCTACTGGATCTTTCCAATGGTCAGATCTTCCTGTTGTTAGGCCTTATCCATCCATTCCAATATCACATTGAAAATGATTTCGCAAAAGGTTTAAGGCCCCCAAAAGGGTATTTCAGTCTTTCTCTCTGCTAATTCATCTGCTTTTCCCTTTTCTTTTATCCCAGTGTGTCCTGGAATCCACAGAAATATGAAATATTGTTCTTGCCTAGTTCATTGAGTTTGTCTAGGCATCCCCATACCATTTTGGAACTGAATACACAAGAGCTCAGTGCTTTAATAGCTGCTTGACTATCCGACATCATGATAATCCTTTGTCTTCTGTATCCTTTATCAATATGGAACTGGGCACACTATCTTATGACCTGATTTTCGGCTTGAAAGATACTTGGGTTTTTTTCTAAGAAAGTTAAAAAAGGTTGATTCCAGTGCTGTATTTTTAGTTTTTATAGATTTTTCACACTGAACCGAGTATGTACGATCTCAAAATGTGTCCAATTTAAATTTTAAAACTTAAGAGGATATTTTCGGTGAAATATATTATAAATGCACCTGCAAATTTTCATAAATATCATCTCTTTCATTAAAAAAAAATTTACTTGTTTCCATATACTTTATCGCAGTCCTGTATATTAACGATATTATTATTTCTCCCATTTTTAATTTATACGTAAATTTCATACTAAACTTTACCTGTTGTTAACCACCACTATAAACTTTTTCCTATCTTCAATTTTTATCACATTTTCACTCCTCATGAAACCAATTACTTTTCATCGCTACCTTCGTATTTTCAGCTATACTAATTAATTCCTCTCATATAATTCTTTCATTCGAAATATTATCTAGGATTGATATCTGTTTACTTCTCTTTTTCCTGTTATTTATCATTTCCATTGTTTATTGCATGTGTATGACGGAAGACTAATTTAATTCTCGCAATATTTATTTGAAATTCAGTTTAATCTGGTATTGAAGTAGTTGACGAACAAGTGTTTACAAAATGGCTTGAAATAAACATTGTTACATGTTCAAAATGCTTCTTTTGTGTTGGTGAAACTTTTCATTCTCGTCTACACAGTGTGCTCTTTTTCTGTTCGAATATAATTTTAATTGAAATTTGAAATTTAACTTATCCTTTATCGTATAAAGCAAAGCAAAAGCAAAATTTGATTCTACGCTGTTAAAGGAGAGTTAGTCTTCTTCAAGGCTTGTTTTAAGTGAATAAAATGGATTTTATGGCTATGTATAGGAATTACAGGAGCATTGAAAACATGCCCAACGGCAGCTATGGAAGTAATTATCTACTTTGTGAAATCTGCAGTTTCTTTTAAAACATTAATTTTCAATTGTGGCTGGAACAAATTGTTCAAAAGCTCAAAATAAACTAAATCCAATGTTCTGAAGTGACCATCTTTTCACAATCAATCCGCTTGTTTTCAACTCACGAGGTTTTCAATAGTAATAAATTTCAATTTCTCCAGCAAATTTTGGAATATCGAGCTCAAAAATCAAATTCATTTTGCGTCTGACACAAAATTCTTCACTAACAATACCTCCAAGACTCAAAACAAGACACTGAAAGCTGCTCCGAAAACTGAGAATATTATTCAAAATTCATGGTACTTTTTTTTAAATCTACTCAATTAATCACTGCAGATTATCAAAAATATTTACTTTACACCACTTAAATTTCATAAAGTGAAGAAAGTAATTCGCTAAACGTATTTGTAGATTTGTATTCCATAGATTTCTAATAACTTTAAGAATATTTTTCATTTGTTCGCAGGTTCAACAAAATCCTCTCTCGCTATTTCTTCACCTGCCAATATACAAAAAACTCAATTACTGAGGCGATCAGCAACTCTTCGTCAAGGCGGGAAGCCTTTCAGCAGTAACATTACCAAAAAAAAATATCCTTCTTCTTATCTACTGCAGAGATATAATTATACCAATTCCAACACAAACATCACAAGAAATATTCGACCTCATCACAGTCGAAATTCCAGTGTAATATCCAGAAACTCTTCTCGACATGGACGTATTATCCGATTGGAACAGAAAGCTACCAAAGTCCTCGGTGTAGTTTTTTTCACTTTTGTCATTTTGTGGGCACCTTTTTTCATATTAAATCTTGCGCCAATATATTGTTCTAGTTGCGATAAAAATATGAAAAACTGGATTGTACAATTGGTAACTTGGTTAGGTTATGCAAGTTCGATGGTTAATCCCATATTTTATACAATTTTCAACAAAATTTTCAGACAAGCCTTCAAAAAGGTACTTTTGTGTCGATACCGTAAGACCAAATGGAGACCGCATCGGTGACAAATAAAAATACAAAAAAATCGTACAATCGCTAGCACTGTCAATTTGTGAAAAAAAATTACGAGTAATATCGTTTATCTCATCAAACATATCGTTATATTCATTTATGAAATCAATAATTTTCCTGTAAGGTACAAGAAATAATGTAATTTTTACAAAAAGTCACAAATGGCATTAGACACTTCGAGAGAAATTTTTTTGACCTTGACAAATTGGATAAAAGACTGGAATTATATTGAACGAGTTTTGAGTTAGATTACATTGTGCTCAATGAAAAAGGTGATTTTCTTCGATAGCAAATTAGGCATCAGTGTTCAATTTAAGGTAACGGAGAAGACTACAGCTTCTAGTATAACCGGAAGCTACTGAAAATCGAGCAATTTTTTATTAGATACAATAATGTCGGAAGAAATTTCCATATTTTTATTTTAATCAGTTCTGTCATAATGTGCCATCGACAAAAATCACCCTGTGCATATAATCGATATCTTTCCATGTACTCCCTACTTATTGAGTAGGATTTCTATACAAAACCACGTTTCACTATAGAATAAGATCCTATGGCTGCCAGACATTACTTATATTCAAAGTGGTGAGATAGGTAGAGTAGCCTGTAAAAAAATATATTTTCAAAGTGTGGACACCTCATAGCTTGAGCCACCGGCCAATTTACGGTGCTAAGGGTACAAAAAACCACTGCTGACAAGTATACATACAAAAAAACTTGGATAAAATAGCCTAATAACGACTATGCTTTCATCAATTAGAAAAGAAGTGGCAAGAATTATTAAGACAAGCATGAAAAGAACTCAATGGAACGTCAACTGAGCTAATTATGTAAATAAATCGAATGATAACAGTGATTCATCAGCTGCACCTGGAGATAAATGAATTATTTCGATAATCAGTGTTGGAGATTGGTTGGTATAGACAATCCTACATTTGGTGTGAAAGTAAGAGAAACGACAAGGGTGATGGTGGGAATACTGACCGGACATTGTAGGCTGAAGAAACATATGCAGACAATTGGCCTAGCAGATGTCAGCCTATGTAGGTTCTGCCAGGAAGAAGACGAAACCGCGGAGCACATACTCGGAGAAGGAAAACCGATGGTAGGAAGCTATGCATGGGAGTATCCAGGCTAATAAGTATAATAAAGCTAGATATCGAGCTCTAAATGGAGGAAGGACCACAATAGATCTGTCTGCAAAGATCGTTGTGGGATAGGATAAAGATGATCCACTCCAATTCGAATCTAATCTAACAGAATAAATTGTTCAATTTACTGAGTACCTGCGGCTTTTTTGGCTTTGGCCAGATCTTTCCGTTAAGCTTGTGCTACCATCCCAAAACTTTGCAGCGCCTAAGAATGTCGTTCATCGGCCAGACTTCCTGGTGGCTGTTCTATACTAAGGACTTGTTCTCTACTTTTCTTCAGAGCTGCCTAAGTCAATCGCCTTCGTCACTCCTGTTTTCTTGGATAAAGCCTGCGGACAAGTTGGGAACTTTTTTATGGTATCTTACTGGATTGCCCGATAATTACCACTGGTAGCAGGACAATTAGCAAGTCAACTGTGGCAGTGCCCTGCCATAACACAGTTATGCTACTATACCAGGCTGTCACCCGGTATTCTGGAATTTTATAGAATATTTTTTGCCGGATTTTCAAGGCTACACCTCGGAAACCAACCATTTGGGGGCTGGGAACTGGGTCGTTGAGGTAGTCCACCCCTGAGGTGAGAAAATCATCCTTTACGAGCATATCATTTCAAACATAACAGAACAACAAGACATTTGATATCCTCCAATAAATCCGTGCTAAAAATGTTTTAGCTAACAGCAGCCATGCTGTGAGAGGCTTTTTTTGTGGATGTTATCAACTATTAAGACCATAGGTAGTACTAAAGGGGACTTCCAGGTGACTTGGCGTCCAACTATCCAAACTTACAGCCAGTTTCACAATGATAGGTTACCTCATAGTTAAGAAGTAACCAACGGTTACGACAAAATTTGGGTTTCACAATATGTGGTAAAGGGTATAAGTATAGGATAACCATTAAAAAATTTAACTGCAACCCAAAGTACGGGTAACTGTGCTTACCAAGGAAATCTAATCTAATTTATGATTGTTAACTGCATCAACTGTCAAATTTTGAAACTATATTGTTATTTTCAATTACAAATAATTAGAAATATGGAAGATTACGATGTTAATGCCTATAGCAGTGACGATGAACTCAGACGGCCAAAAACTATTCGCCCAAGACGTGATTATTTCGAAGAATTCGACAGTCACGATTTTTTATGCAGATTTAGTTTGTCGAAGTGGACAGCAGAAAGTCTGTTGGAAGATATTGAAGAGGCTATTTCCCATCCAACAGTTAAAGCGTGGGGTATTTGGTAGTTCCAGTATAAAAACTGTAAAACATAACCTCCAAAGGTCTTCTTTTTCCTTTCATTTGACATAGAACATCATACTATCGATGGTTTTCATACCAACGCAACAAAAGTTAATATAATTTCATAAGTTATCTGACCATTAGTTAAATGATGATTGTGAAACATTTTCTAATGGTTAGTGTCTCGGTTAAGGTTACTTAATCCTAAGAGTTTACCACCGATTGTGAAACTGGCTGTTAGCAGATTAGATCAGAAGGTACATCAAATAGCTCTAGCAAGTTTGAAGAAAATGTCACATGTAACTTTCTAATGCTTGTTCCTGTAAATTGGCCGGCAGTCCAAGAATATACTCACTCAATGCCTTCCGTTTCAAAATCAGTTATGTCTTGTGGCACTGGAATTTTTGACCATCAAGACGAATACCTATTTTATAAAACAAATTGAAGCTATATTTATACCTTAAGGTTCCTTTGCCAATTATAGTTAATTCCAAAAACGGCAAGACTAAATATTCAATAAATTATACCATTTAAATCTACCACATTGTCAATAAAGTATGTAATGTTATTTGTGATTCTTACCTGAATGATTTGTTATATTTAATTTTATAAGAAGACCACCCCATGTCACATAAACTAGCAGCATACAATTCGATGATTCATAGAGCATTTTCGGTTCCTATGAACAAATTTAATTTTGATAGAGAAATTAATACAATTAAACAAATAGCCACATCCAATGGTTATCCTTTACATTTAATAAATAAATTACTTAATAAAAAAGAGAAAAAGATGGCGTTACAACTAATATTTCCTAAACAAACTAAAGAAGTAACAAATTACAAAACCATCACTTATGCTGGTAATATTTCCAATAATATTTCAAAGATAATATCTTCAGCAACAAATACAACAATTTCTTTTAAAACAGAAAACAATGTAGGTAGAAATTTGCTAAATGTAAAAACAAAAATAACCCCATTAAGAAAATCTGGGATATACAAACTTAAATGTCCGGATTGTAATGCTGTCTATCTTGGTCAAACCAGTCGTAATTTTGAAATTAGGTACAATGAACACTTACGAGCATACAGATTAAAACAACCAGATAAATCACATTATGCAAAACACCTACTTGACACTAAACATTCAGTAACACCTAACACAGAACCAGAAATACTACATGTTTGTGATAAGAAGCAAGAACTGGACTTCCTCGAAGAATTAGAAATTAGAAGACACTTAACAGACCCACAATATGAAGTCCTCAATGAACAGCTGAATCTAGGAAGTTCTCCATTATTAAACTGTCTTCTTAAGTAATAATTGTAAAGATCAGCAGATATAGTTTTCCTGGTTTCCTATATCATTGCACAGTTATACTGATCTTAAATGGGACAAAGATATCCAGAATATCCCCATAGGGCTAATAATATCAAAGCTACTATTTGTAAAATCTTCTTCTTTTTTCTATTCTAGATAGGGCACTATTTGGACTAGCCAAATATATATCAAGTATACATCATGTCAAAAGTAACTTCTGTCATTCTGATGATGATATTTATATCGAAACAATTGTCAATTTACTTGCAATTTACACATTTTCACAAATATATTGTGGAGTCATTTAAAAACAGTTAGTTTCATTTAAAACCATATGAAGAAGTTTATACTTATTTTCCGAAAATTATGTATTTTATCTAGTCTCATTATAAATATGCCGAAGAACGTAGATTATTAGTTTAGCTATGTAGAAAGTGGTTATTATTACATATAATGCCATGAAATGTTCAATGTGTAGCAGTTTCTACCAACGATTTTTGGTAAGAAATATGTTTTTGTGTGAAATTCCTTGATTTAATTTCACCTGTATTCTAGAATATGGATAATCAGGTTATCCATGTTCAATATTTTCTGGTTTTTGGTCAAGAAACTATTTTTCTAATAAACTTGAATATTAATTTCCAAGATCTGGTCATAACGCGAGCATGAATCTGTGTGTTATTATAACAGATACCAAAAAATAGTTTTTGAAAAAATTGTAGATAGGCTCAAGATCCACTTCACTTCCCCATAACTACAGGTTATTTGAGAATAATTAGAGGGACCATAGATGAAAAAAATACTTATAGATGGGAAACTGACCCGTGGCGCCCTCTATTTGTACGGGTGGCGCCACCTTGAGAGTCCCGTCAGTACCTCAACCATGGAGACTAGATATTGTCTCCATAACCTCAACGCAAATCAGATGGTTGTGAACTTCGATAACAGCCGAAAAAGAAGATTCCTGTTATTTTACAGTTTTTGGCGGCATATTATTCAAAATTACTGTGATTTAACTTTTATTGCAAAATGACATTTATGGTTCATTTTTGATATTTCATTTAAAGTTACTCAACATTAGATTGATATCACAATAATAACATTCAAATAGTGAAGTAGAATTGAATGAAATGTCAAAAAATGGACCATATAATGCCTAAAGTCTGAAAAATAAAGCAATCATCAAGTTTATAATTTATATTCTATTGAATAACGAAAGAGTATACAATAGAAGGAACGTGTTTTCAAATATTTCAATTACAAACATGAAGAAAAATAAATGTTAGGAATTCAACAACTATGCTGGAAAGTTCAAAGCTGCATGGAAGAATAACTACTTATGTCACTTTTTTTTTAATAAACGTGTTTTTTATAAAGGTGAAGCTTACCAGATGCACCTCACGGGTCCGTTGAACTATAGGGAAACACGAATTTTTGACTGATTTTGCGAAAAATCGATAGTACTCACCTATTTTGAGAATAATCCGTCAAAAAATTTGCGGGTTATACATATTTTGCTGAGAAAGATCCAAAAAAAGAATTTTTTTCGCCACTTGAACCATCACTTTTGGACTGAATATTTTATACAAACATCCGTTTAAACGTATCACACTGAACGAGAAAGTGATAAACCACATGTTTTCTCGCTAATAATAACAACATTTCAGTTAGTTTCTTCATAATATTGTTTAAATTACCACTTTTATAAATATATATTTGACAGGCTACAAATTTGTATGAAAACAATAAATTAAATCAAATGACAAATAACATAGAAACTGTAGCGTAATGTGTGACATGGTTGCCAGCTCTAAACGATTACGTGAGAATCATGATATTTTTAAAATATTAATTAATTATTGCATTCGAATTTCATCTTAGGAAGTATTGGATGAGAGGGATGGATGTACTGTAATGCACATCAATCTATTCAAGAAGAGGAAAAAAATATAATAATTGGATTCACTCTTACCCTTCTAGAATAACTTAATGTGGACTACAAATAATTGGAGGCATTTGCCTTCCCCTCAAGATATTCAAGAAGGGGAAGGAAATATAATAATTGGATTCACCCTTCCCCTTCTTGAATAACTTAATGTGGATTACAAAGTATTGGATATCTTTTGAGGGCAAGGCAAATACCTTGCCCTCAAAAAATATTCCAGAAGGGGAAGGGAATATAATAATTGGATTAACCCTTCCCCTTCTAGAATAATTAAGTCATTCTAGAAGGGGGAGGGTGAATCCAATTATCATATTTCCCTCCCCTTCTGGAATAACTTGATGTGGATTACAAAGTATTGGATATTTTTTGAGGGAAAGGCTGAATACAATGATTATATATTTGTTTCCCCTTCTTCAAATACGCAATATAAGGATATCATCATATATAAAATGTGTTTATAATTTCATTTATGTTCTTGGGTTTGTCTTGAATGAATCTAACTAAAAATATAGTCTGATACAATATTTAATTTCGTATCTTAATAGTCATGTAGCATGATTGTCGAGTAGTCGATTACAGCTGGCAACCACGCTACAAAGTATTGTATTTTGTTCTATGTTTTGTAGGTTGCATATCTGTGTATGCGATTATTATTAAAATTATTTTTATTCAAACTGGTTGCCTGTCAAATATATATTTATAAAAGTGGTAATTTAAACAATATTATGAAGAATCTAACTGGATTTTTTTCATAGATAGCGAGAACACATGTCGTTGATCAGTTTCATGTACAGAGCAATACATTTAAACCGTTTTTTGTATGAAATATCATGCCAAAAAGTGATGGCTCAAGTTGCGAAAGAAAACCTTTTTTTGGATTTTTCTTTGTAAATTGTGTATAACCCGCAAATTTTTTGACGGATTATTCTCAAAATAGGTGAGTACTATCGATTTTTCGCAAAATCAGTCAAAAATTCGTGTTTCCCTATAGTTCAACGGACCCCACCTGACATTACAGTCTTTCACAATACATATTCCCGACATTGTCTCCTAAAGTAAAAGTCCCAGTATGAACAATAAAAACTGACTACGAATATTCAACACACACAAATAAGCAAGTTGTCAGGCAGTTGTTGTCAAGTTGGGATCATAGATAAAAAAATACTTAGGTTAGGATGTCAGCGCTGAAATATATGTGGAAGAATCTGCAACTACCACTAACAGCGTTACAGTTATCATTCTGGCTCTCATTGAATAAGAAATTTTAATACTGACGGGACTCTCTATGTGGCAGCACCCTCGCGACTCCAGAGATCCCCTACCCTGGGAGGGACCACACAATAGATCTGCAAAGGTCGTAGTGGAGAAGCTTATAAAAGCAAATAGGCCCCATAACTATCTTATCTTATGGCTACAGTACCTACTATCGACAAAGATATAAAATACGGGGTAATAAGATTAAAATTACTGAGAAAATAATGTAGGTACTCAAGACTCACCATGATTCAATTTTATAAATATTATATTATTCGTGTCTGTGAATTTTATTGATAATTGGGAATCTTTGGCTTCGATATCTATATTATAATCTTATTTCCTTCAAGTTATATAATACGTTGTACCTCTTACGATTCTTGAGAAAAAATGGTTATTATGTATAGCAGTATAGCTGTAAAGCAGGCTACAACTTTATATTTTAATAGTGAAGAAAGGAGGCAGTGAAATATAGGTCGCTCAATATGTAAAGAACATAGTAACTTATTTTGGAATATAAAGCTTGGAGCTGCCTACTATTTTTATGATTATCTTTTTTGGTATCTTTCATAAAAACAGACCTACCAAGCTTCATCGCAATAATCAATCACTCTCTATACAATTCGGTCGTTATACACCGCCTCCAACCATACAGTGATCGAAAACACAAAATGCGACGTTATTTCATCCCATACTGTACAATTTGACGTAATATCACTCCAAAAGTGTAAACGGAACACGGAATCACTCAGAAACCCAAAAGTCGCCTAACGAAAACACAGCATGACTCAATAATTCACAAAATCACCACACAGTGATTTACTTTGATGTAGTGCAGCTTCTTTGGCTGTTCTAATGATGTTACTTCGAAAGATCTGATCTACTTAGATGGCATTGTACTGTAGACAATTTATGTTGATAAGTGGAGTTTGTCGATGTAGTTTATGTATTACCCTCTCGTTACTTTTCAAGCTCATTCCGTACTTCATTATCTAAAGTTTATTATGATTGTACAGTAAATCACCTTTTTTTAATATTAATTTGATTATAATGCAGTTGAAAATAATGTAACTAATATGTTGTTAGCGACCATACCGACTAGTAGTACATGTTTATACTATAGCCACGCCATCAGCGTCGCAATCCTTTGGAAAACTGCAGAAATTAACTGATATTTTACTAATTTCAGAAGCCAAACGACCTTGTCCTGAAAGACTGAATAATGATTGCCTTGATTGTGTAAAATACTACAAATCTCAAATGAGGCTTCTGTAATTTGCTACAAATCGAAGTAAATTTCGGGAGTTTTGGGACATCCTGTATATTGAATTATTTGTTATTCATATTGTCATTTAACGCAGTAAGTACAATATGGGCGAAGTCGGTACTTGGGGCAGAAATAGGCAGACAACTTACTTTGTTAAATTGTGAGTACCACTGTTTGACTTTTTATATTCACTCCAGAAGTAGAGGTAGCTTTAATAATTTTTATAAAAAGTTATATGTTAAAACAA
>CAJUYH010002761.1:4674-37536 GCA_910591685.1 Galerucella tenella
TTTACGATTAATGCGTGTTTATAAATTATTATATGAAAAAAGTGGTATATTAAAAATTTTTTTTTCGTTTTATATATATATATTTTCGCGCGCGCGTGTGTGTGTGTGTGTGTGTGTGTGTTTTTACCGATACCATGTAGATTAAAAAGACCAATGTAATAATAGATTACTTAACTATTAATGAGCACAAGACGATAAGATTTACATCTTAAGAATAACAGTAGGGAATAATTCTTTTCTTTTTTAAAGACTTTAAGAATGTAACAACACACAAACGTATATTTTTTTTTTAGATTAAACTTTTGCATACGAGGAAAAAAATTTTATCCCAACGATAAGTTTACTTTTCAAAAGATCCATTTTTTCCGTCAAACCGCACTCAGTTAATTGGTTTTTTCATTCGTATTTCTCCATTTTTCAGGACAATTCATTATTTCACCAAGTGATATAGAGAAGAGTGACGAGCCATTAATTCAATAATAGTGAGAAGAATTGATAGCGGAGGTCTACAGTTGTGTAGTCAATTTCAAGCTTGGCTTTTTCCAAACATTTCCAATGAACAATCATGTTCATTTACATACGGAATATACGACCGTTAGTTTTTCTAATAGCTCAAATATCATTAACAACTGATAAATGGAATAAGAAAAATTGAGAATGACATTAATAATTGTAAATCGACACACTTTTGTTATAAATTATGACTTATCTTTTTCTTCTATTTATCTCTTCAAAATAAAATCATGCTTCGTTTCACCAATATACATAGCCACACTTTTTTTTATTCGTCCTCTCGTTTTCAATTTTTCCACTTGTTATTTAACGAATTTCTCTTAATCAATATTCACATTTTCTTTCGCCTTTGCATTTTCGACACAATTTTTTCTCTTATTCAACAGTTGTTTTTTAGACAATTCCGTTTAAATAACTACAAACTTTCATACACAAATAAAACAAAACTCAGTCATAAAATCACACATCAATTTCTCATGTAATAACTCGCAAACACACACATGTATTCTAAAGAAATAGAGAACAAATTGGTGTAATGTTTCGGCAATGAATCATTTTTGAAACATTCATCAGTTTGACTCGCAATTCAATCTGGTTTTTTATCATCTTGTCATTGCGTCGAAGACTTTGCAATATTTCAATTTTTTCGCCTTATAATCTATATCAATTTGTTATTCGAAATGGGTCAATCAAACCTAAAATGTATTGATAAAATGATTGAAAGAAAAAGTCATGCATTAGAGTATCTGTAATAATAATTGTGCAAATTTCGATTGTTCGTTAATGTGAATGATTTTGTCATTTCAGAAATTTTCTACAAGTTAAATCGAGCCTAAAAAAATTATTGTATATATAGATACATATGAGATAAATAATACTAAATTTTATTTATTTGTGCTTGTGATTTGACGTATTGACATGTTGAAAATTGTAATAATGAAGTAAAAATAAGAGAAAAGGAAAACCAACTTGAAAAATATCTCACGATTTTCCACTGAATATATGCACGAGCGAAAATAAATATACCAACTTGTGTTTTAAATTATAGTACTGATGAATATTAAAATAATTACAGGAGAAATGAAAATATTTATTAGCAAAACATTAATGCGCATGAAAAAGTTTTCGTTTCCATTTTAATATCTTTTACTCTATGTGAAAATTTCAATTACATACACGCACACATCCACCCATACAAATAGACGACTATGTGGCTTTTTTGATATTATATGAAGATTTCAACGTTGGAAATCTACACACATTTATTCATTAATTAAATGTTTTGTCTCTAAAATTCGTGTGGCATTTTTCCAATCACCTAAATATTTTTTTATTTTTTTTTTTTTTTTTTTTTTTTTTTTTTGAGGTTATCTTTGTCATTATATTACTTATTACGTTAAAATGCGCAGCGTGCGTAGCGACTGGACTAGCCTTGAGGGGACTAGTTTGCGGTCTGCGCAAGCGCGCTGGGCCCAATGACCCTGGGGTAACTCGGGTCTCAGACCAATAAAAAAAATCCACCTTATTAATACAGATACAATTAAACTCAATCATGTAAGAGTCTTACTGACATTCATCACTAAAATAATAATGAATATAGAGTAATTAACAATTATTTCTCTTCGAACAAAAACATATATGTGAATTTTTTATTTTCCTTTTTTGTTCTTCGCCAATATAAATTCTATCGCATAAGTAAATAAAAATGAAACGAAAAAAAAAAAGCAAAGAAAAAAAATAAAAAATATAACGGATTTTGCACCAACGACCGGATGTGTTTTTACTGTCCATCTCGTAAAATCGTTGATACAAAAAGCAGTCAACTCTTACATGATCTTCTAGATTAATTGTTCTAGATTAGCGTTTAATTATTCCATTGGTCTGGGTCCCGAGTCGAGGAGCATAAATGGCATAAAAATTATCTTAATTGACCCCAGGTGTTCACTGGGCCTGTGCACTTGGATCGCACTGCAACAGTCGGACAATCGACGGATCGCTTTTTGCGCCCTCAATAAATTCATCCAATGATAACTTTCCATCTTTATTTTTGTCCATTTGCCGAAATATTTTGTCAGTTCTCTTCTCCGGTGTCGATTCATCTTCTGGCATTTTCATAACAGTACCAACCATTTTGTATATCGCCTGAAATTACAAAAATAAATTAATTATCAAACTTTGAATTATTAAACTTACATTTAGTTGTTATATATTGAATTTTAGCAGTGTCTCTTCCTACATCCACATGTTTTTAAAAAGGCCAAGTCACCTTTTAATTATATTAATTATATTAATACTAATGTATATGTTTCACACGGTACTGTATTTTATGGATATTGCGGACAATTGATTTCAAATATATTGTGGCAGTTTTTTCAGCATTCAAACTCATAAAAAAAACTAATGTTGATAGCGATAATCATGTTTGTGAAATAACTAAATGTAAATTATAAATTCAACAAATCAATTATTAATTAAATGCACTACTCCGAAATCACTTAAAATTATAATATGTCTTTGCAATGAATACTGGTACATTAATGCATGAATTTTTCAGCATATATTTATAATACATTTGGAATAATGAAATTGGTGAAAAATCAAATTAATTTTCCATTTTTATGAAGATGTATATGATGAAGTGGCAGACCCTTATATGGAAATATAGCGAAATTAGAATCGTTAAATTCGGTGAGGTACAGCAACTCTCAAGCAATTCGACTATTAAAAATGTATGGTATGAAGGGTTAAGTAATTGGTAATTAGTAAGATGGTATGACGCCGTACCGTGACAATCTCCAACATTTCTTGTCGGGAAATATAACCATTTCCATCGAGATCATACATGCTAAATGCCCACTTTAATTTCTGTTCCAATTTCCCGCGGGAGGTGACGCTTAGTGCACAGAGAAACTCCCGGAAGTCAATCGTACCATCGCCGTTTGCGTCAAATGTTCTGAAGACGTGTTCTGCAAACTGATAATGAGAAATGCAAATGGCATTATTGATTAATAATGACAATAAACTATTGATTGACGGGGTGAGGAAAGAGCGGGAGAGGGAGAAAGGCGAAGAGAAAATAATAGAAAAATATTTATTTGTGCCGCTTTCATTTACCTTGGAAGCATCACCGTAAGGAAAAAAGTTACCGTATATTTTTTTAAACTCCTCTACACTCAAATGACCGCTTGGACAATCCTTCAAGAATCCTTTATACCATTCTTGAATCTCAGCGTCTGCATAACAATGAAATACTTACTGAATCTAAATGATAAATCATTTTATAATGTTATGAAGATGAATGAATGATGGGAAGATTGATATTTCGGTTGAAAATCACCGCATATTAATGTCCATCGACCATTAGTCGAGAACGTCAATAGTCTTAAATTAATAATGAACCCGTTAAAAAACATTACACACGATATTAATAAATTATATGATATTGCTTATTAGATTATAATAAGGTTAATTTTCAAATTTTTCAAGTGAAATAATTAACTCGTTGCAATTACCATCAAAGCTAATTTTATGCAAATATTTTATATTCTAATTGTATGTAAATGAATGTACTTTGCTTCAAGACGAAATTACGATTACCCGAAAATTCCGTATTTTGTTTCAAGTCTTCCAGCACTTCGGGTTTGAGTTTGCTATTTTGTTTACCCATCGTGAATCTTTCACCGTTTAATAATAAATAAAAACTGAAATTTCTGTAAATTGAAAATTTTTCCTCTCTATCAATATTCAAATACTAACTAATATCATTCAGTTTAAATAGATTATTTTTATTCACTGCAACTGTGTTTATTCTATATTTTTTTTTTTTTGTTTTTTCGTGACCGGCGACCATGCACCAGGCACCTCCCTGGAAAATAAAAAATAATAAATAATATTCAATATTAAATTAGTGAAATAACAAATTATATGAATAAAAAGGCCTCGTCACAAAAATAATTGTAAAGGAAAAACAACCATCTGTTATATTGTCTTTTTCTCTCGTCTCTTTCATTCATACACCTCAGTCAAACACGCAACTCATTCAATTATACACAAACACACCCACCACACATTACCCACTCTTGGCTGAAACATAAAAAATTCTGTTTAAAAAAACATTAAGGATCATAAACATTTAGTTGGAGCATAGGTGCGATTTATTTTCAATAATGTTAACGATTAAATGCAGACTTTTGATGCGTCGTCATATTAGCTGCGTCGACTCACATACAAAATATCGAAATTGTTCTCATTTATTAATTTTTTTTGTCACATTTGTTTTTTTTTCCTTTTTCCGTTCGAATTCTCGTTTATTTTTCTTTGTATATATTGCTATTGATGTATTTCCTTTTGTACATCGTCAACGTATTTTTTTCCATTTTGCAAACATAATTAAAAGCTGTGAGGATTTTTAAATATCTACTGTATAATAAATTTTATAATGTACGAGCACACCATTCAAAAAAAACTGTACATTTCTCCGCTTTTAAAGACATTGTCAACAAAGAATATATACCATATTCTCTTGCTTAAATAATAAAAGTATTCAAAAATGATAATAAATTTTTCGGTTTTCTTAGTGCCAATGTTAGTGTAATTTTATTTATTAAAATTTTTTACGTTTCTGTTTACGCAGGACGAAAGTTGTAGGTAGGTAGTTAACTGAAACATTGGATTTTGGAATGAATACAGTTTTTAACTTATTTGCACGTACACTTTGAAATAAGATATCCTGTATACAGATAATAGACATATGAATTCAGACATATTCACGAATTAACATTGTAGAATAACGTACAACTTGGAAATGAATAAAATATTAATGACAATGATAAATTTACATTGAAACAGGAAAAGAAAAATAGAATTTTTTTCTCTCAATTAATTTACTCAATGCACATACCACTCACACTTTAACATTATATTATCTATGTATATGAAACTTATAACAATACAAATAATCTTAGCAGTTTATTTTCTACTTTGCTGTTCTTGAATTTTTCACAAATGCGATCAATGTATGAGAACGCGCCTCTATTCTGTTTCGAAGAAATACATCTGAAATGAGTGAGTATATAATAGAAATAGAGAAGAAGGCGTGCCGCAAAAACGGGAGTGAATTTATTGCTTTCGTTATTCGTTTGTTTCACGAAAAATACCATTGATTTGCGATTAATACCATTATTATTATTATTATTATTATTGTTATGATTTCATTTCTATTATATTTTTTATAAGAGCGCATGTCGTTTTTGCTGTAATATCCTTCATTTCAAAATCCCCTTTCGTTTTTTTCTATATCATTCATTATCTCCCTTACTATCTTATTTTTAGTCGATCAATGACGCATTTATGATTATTTATTAGACTTTTTTTCATTTTACATAGATAAACTGTAAATTGACCGAGACATTGATTTTGCAAATTTAAATGTGCGATTACTGAAAACAGAGAGGATACAATGGACACATTGTTGACATTCGGTTGATCACTGTGATTTCATTTCAATCACGATTACTAAAGAGTCGTGGACATTATTTATTGTTTTTTTCCTATTGGCCATGACAAAATATTTGCTCTAATCTACATATTAAATAATTCACTATTTAATATATATCTATGTATATAATCCGTTTATTATGTGTAACAATATATAAAATGCGTTTTGATGATCGGTGCTACAATTTATGGGGTGAATGATTGAAAGATTCATTCAAAATATAACGCTTGTTATTATTCGCTAATGTGTTGCATTAAATTTTATTATAAATTATTGCCGCGCGCAATTAACAATTGAAAAAATTACTTTCATAAATTTCAATAGTGTACTCGAATGAATAAAATATTTGATACGATTATTTTGAATAAATATCTGACAAACTTTCAATATTATAATTGTCTGTAAAAAATTAATAAAAATATTAATTTAACGCTTCCAAAGACTTTTCAGTTGTATAAAAATAATTTTATCACCGAAAGATAATGTTAAATTCGCTGCGGTAGATATAATCACAAAATATAAAAGCAGTGATGACGAAATATTTTTATGAATTAATTATGAATCAATAGAATTAGCCTTAGAATTAATTGTAAAATTCCATTTTCATCTCTCTCTCTCTCTCTCTCTCTTATTGTTTATTTTTGTTGGAGGTATTCCAATCAGTAGTGACCAGCCAAACCAAGCCACAATGAGTCCAGTTGTGTCTTTTGCAGCAGTTTGTGATAATTGGGCGCGCGACAGAGGGGAAAAGTGAACATGGCCCTATTCCACTTGTGTATTTTGAGTATTTTGTCTGAGCTACCATCTAGTTCTCGTTTACGTGCACCTATTAGGTAATGCTTGTCGGAAACAAACAATTCACATATACAAACTTGTATTAGTATATTTGAAAAATAAAAAATAAGTAGGGAAAAGAGAAAGAAAATGGATAGGACGTCAGTGAAATATATTGCATTATGTGCAATCAACTCAGTAGCTTGGTAGATTTGCAGCAAGTACAGCATTGTTAAGGAATTAAATGGACGGGATTGATGAGTAGAATGAGGTTAAGAGTTGCTTTTTTTTTCTTTTCTTTCTTTATTTTTCTTAGTGAAATAGAGAGATACGTGTTTGTATGGAAAACATTTTAATAATAAAGATATAGATGTGGAGTTTAGTAGTAGTAGTAGTAGTAGTAGTAGTAATAATAGAGGACAACTCATGGGAAAGTAGAAAAATATGAAATTAGAATATGAATCAATCTCAAAGAGTATCCCGATCAATTATTTCTATTGGCATGCTCTCAAATGAACCCATTATATCCCAAAATAAATTGTTAATATGAATCTAAACGAAATCGTTGAAAAAAAAAAGGTGAAAATTGAAATGTTGATACAAAGGTTAAAAAATATATAAAAAAGTAGGGTTATAATGGGTTGATTTTTTTTTCTCTTCGTCTATTATTCATTTGGTAATGTCGCATTTTTTTTTTATTTTTTCAAGCCACATTTGTTTTGTTAATGGAATAATTTACGGGAATAAATAGCACTATTTCACCGCTGTACCAAGTGCTTTATAGATTTTTAATTTATCATTATCTCGCTCCCTTGTTACTTGGTCAAATTCAGGGTAATATTGTAAATCGATACTGCTAAACATGTATATAGATATACACTTTCATTTCACAATCTCGTCCATTTCAAAATTATCGTTTTTCTCGTATTTTCTCTTCTCTTTCATTGAATCGTCAAATAGGTCCAACGCTTGCATTCCCAGTTTGCTCGCTATATATTTTTTTACTCGTAACATTTCAAAGAGATTATATATATATATATATATATATATATATATATATATATATTTCATGTGAAAATCCACTATTTCGATTGTCGATGCTTGACTTTCTATATTTTAATTGAAATTCATGTCTTGAAAATTTCCATTTCTTTTTATTCATTTTGTGTATGTACGTGTGTGAGTGTGTTTCTGTACGGCTGTGTATGAGTGTGGTTTAAATCCAACTATCGTCAAAGTTGCGACAGTATTGTTTAATTTATGCAACGTGTGCTATAAAAGTTATATTCACGATTAAAATTTTATCGAGTATATCGATTTTATTCTCACGTATATTATGCAATATTTGGGTCAATGTATAGATGTGAATTGTGACGTAAGTTTATAGTTTGAAAATATTTTTCCGTCATTGAACAATTGCATGTTACATAGATGTTGTATACTTGCATTTAAAATCCGTTTGTCGTTTGATTCAAAATTCAAAATTGACTTTAGTCCATATTAAATATGTACGATGGTAGCGGGTATGCATATTGTATAGATAGATATTTTTTATTCAGGCGAATGATATGTACCTAGTCTACGTAATACGTGTCCGTGTTTATCCACATCGTGGAGATTATTTGCCGTTTACACAAATTGTCTCACGACCGAAAAGAAAAATAATAAATAATGAAATAAATGAAATAATAAACATGGAAATATATGAAAACGTATGTAAAAATCAATAAATTTATAGAGATTAAAATGTTTTGTTTTTTTTTTACAAGATTCCGAGTTATTCAACTAAAAAACAACCAAACGAAAAAATGGAATGAATGGTGTGTAGTGGCGTTTTGTGATTTTTCGACACTCGACAAAATTTACTTCACTATACTATGTTTGGTTGTTCTTTTATCCTATTTGAGATTAATTTTAAATTGCTTATTCAATGAGGAATGCATAATTGTACAATTGAAATGACTTAATTGCACTGAGCATAAATAGAATGCAAATGCTATAGCTCCAGTATAATTGTGTATGATAGTGTTTGCGTGTGTGCAATACAAGAAATAATTGTCATGGTGCAATAGCAGATATAGAAGAAGATACGATCGATTCAACCAGTTCATATAACTATATATATATATTACTTCTTTTTGCCAATGGACAATTGTGAGTAGTATCAGTAGATTTAAAGCCCTGGTTTTTTTTTATTCTTATCAATTTTAATATATCGTCGGAGCATTACGAAATTATTATTTTTTTTTGCACCTTGACACGTGATTTGCTGTTTTTTTTTCCAATTTTCTATATAACATCTACGGATTAACGCTCTTTAAAACACTAAATATTTTTATATATCATCAAAATTTTTTTTTCCCCCTTTTTTCCTTCTCCATTAATAGATATTAACATACAGATCTCTAATTATATACCTACGGCAATATAAATATTAGATTGCATGGTCGATGTAATTAAAAAAAATTTTCGTTTTTTCTTTCATTTCTTTATTTTTTGCTTTATACCAAAGGTGTAGTAACATGGAATTCCCCCAAATGATTTTAATACAATTGGTAGATTTCAAATGGCGAATGAAGCGGATGCGTAAAACGAGAAAGAGGAACAAAAAAAATGACTAAGAGAAAGAGAAAACAAACGAATTCATATGTATTGAAATTCAAGTTATATGAAATATGCAATTGGTTCAAAAGAATGAATTATCTTCTCCTTATTTTTCATCGGAAGAAAAGACTTACTATCTTATATAAAAAATCGTGTTACCAAGAACAAGTTTTTATTTCGAATGAATAAAAAAATGTTAACCATTGAATGAAGATGAAAATTGCTTATTTTTGTTTGGTTTAAATATTGTTTAATTTAATATAATATTCATGTAATTAATTGAAAATTCGTTGGCTAAACTAAAAACCAATTTGCAAATTAATGAAAAAAATGTTTATTACCTTTCGCAATTTTCGCTGTGGACTATGGTTTTTCATATAGAATAACAACTATAAATATTAATAATTGCCATCGCAATATTGTATATTAATATTAATCAGTTAGTGGTAGTGTGTTTATAAAGTGGTAATGATCGGTGATAGCAACGCGTCATAATATCGACAGTGTGCAAATAAAATTAATCCTTTGTATCTTTTTTTTTCTTTTCGAAGATTGGTAGTGTTTCAGCGCTGTTTGAACTATAATTTTGGCGATGCGGTCAATTTCAAGAGGGGAACTCTTTATATCCAATCGATCGAAAGGCATCTGATTGGCTTCGTCTCTTTTGCATACTCGCAAAATTATGAATTTGATCACGTGTCCATCGACGTTCTATTCATTCCTATACATATATATATATATATATTTTCATTTTCAAATTACTACACATTTCAATGGCATAGTCTATATGAACTTGAATTTATTTATGGTTCACGCAAGTATTTGTTATACGGACGCTGAATAAAATGCGACGTACGTTAGCAATTAATGCTTAGTCGGTCCGGAGCGCATATCAACAATAACCGATCATTTGGGTTATGATGGCAGAGCGGAAGGAAAAGAGTGTATGACGATCGGGGGTGGCAATATGCGCGTTATATGTAATTTGTAATATATTATTGAAAATATAACGCATTATGATTAAGGCGCCAGCATTTTGGATAACTCCTCATCTTGCAGACAACCCTTGAGAAACTCATCTTGCGTCAGTTGACCGTCGTTGTTTTCGTCCATCTTTGCAAAGATGTTTTTCGCCCTTTCTTCCGCGCTGTCAGCCGGTCGATTGCTCGAACACGCGCCCAACATGTCATATATCGCCTACAGAACATCAAAATAATATTCAATACTATTGAACAAACATTTCTTTTATGTTTTTTATAATATTTAAAATATAATCGGGGAAATGTCCGAATTCGTGAGATATATTGAAAACCCCAAAAAAATTTTAATTGTCAATTCGAGTTAAAAAAATTAACCGATGGAAAAAACAAACAGCATCTGAAATTTTGTTGGCGAATTTAGACCTGACCATCGTGAGAAACCATCTGATTTAATTTATAAGCGTTTTTGAAGTAACAAAATATAGAAATAACATTTCGTAGTATTCTTTTGTGGGCTACACTTATCTTCCAGATATTCATGAAGGAAAAAAAGAAACAGGCAAGTTTGCATTTTTACAATACATAGTGGCAGATTCTTCCAGTAAACAGACAATGGAATATTTTAATGTCATATAATTTTCAACGTATTCATGGTATGCATTGTTGCAAGCAGAAAAAGATAACCCATAGAATAGCGAGAAAGCAAATATGATTCGCTCAGAATTTTAAACTTTGCCATTCGGTAAAATATTTCAAGAATCAGATTAGATAGTGAGACTCGAAAGGTTGAAACAACTGCGATAAATGTTGCTCTAATGTTCATGTTACTTTATTTAGGTAGCATGTAAATGGAGTTGAATATTCTTATGACGATATTTCAAAGTGACAAGAGAAGCCACGTACAAACCTATATAAATTTATTACTCTATCTCTCTCTCAATTATATATTATGAAAATAAATATAGACATTAGTACAAAATAATCCTCCAATCATTAATTTTTACCTGTACGATTTTAGTCATTTCCTGAATGTCAATAACACCATTGCCGTCAACATCATACATTCGGAATGCCCACTTGAGTTTTTCCTCGGGTGTGCCGCTAGACGTCACATCAATTGCTAAAAGGAATTCCTAGAAGAAACAAAAATAACACAAAAAATATATATATATAAAAATTGTAAAGACAAATGAGTGAAATAAAAACGAATGAATATACAAGTATGTAAGTTGTTCTCATTTGCTTCTTTCTTCTTGGTTTCGTTTAATTTTTTTGCCCTTAAGCGATAGCCCAATGCGATGAATGCAGCCAAACAGAAAATGTATATATTTGCATGTCAAGTGGCGTTTCTTGACGGGGCAACAATTCAACGCCAGTAGTAGTAATATCAATTTTCAGTCAGGCGTAGTAGATGATGGCGCATTCAACATTCAAAGATACAGCGGAGAATTAAAAGCAATTTTAAATTCATGTTGAGTTATTTTTTTTATCAAGTTTAAATTTTATAAGTTGAATTTTCCATTATATGATTAATTCTATCACATAACATCATTCTCCATAACAATATTTATTTTTATTCATTTTCCTTGTTCATATTAATGTTGAGTATACGAGATGTATAACAATGGAAATACTGTTATTGGGATTAAATTCGAGTTGTAGCAATAAAACTTGGTAGAGAGCAATTTGAAGGGTTGAATTTGAAACTGAATTGAAATTTCGCCGGATTGCGAGTGAAACTGAAAGTTCAATGTATGAACACATGAGTGAAATGTGTAGTTTATACTATATAATGTTTGGTCTTGTTGCTTCACGAAGCGTGACCAATGTTCTCTTCGTAATGTGAGTACGAACCCAATCGTCAACTAGACATCCGCAGTGGGATTTCAATTCCTTCTCGGGCCATTTTGTTGATGCGACTGGTGAGTTTGTAGAGGAGAGCGAATGGGAGCGTTGTTAAAAGTGTTCCCCGAATGAACTGGGTCAGCCAATGGCCCCAGGGGAAGTTTTATACAGTTGGCGTCAGAGATGGTATAGGGTTGGTGCGCGACACTCTGCCGAGTGGACAGTACCCATCTATGTATATACCTCCTTCTGCTTCCTCTGACCCTTTACCCTCCGTCGTGTTATCCCCAGAGACTCTTATATTTTTTTTTCCTCCTCACCTCATCCACCCTTTTATCTACTTCTTTTTCTTTATCGCCTTCATCTTGCCTTTATTCTCCCTCTTTTTCTTCATTTTCTTCATTCTCCTTTTTTTCTTCCTTTGCTCATCCACATTCTTATCCACCTTACACTTTTATCCCTCTTCTCGTATTGACCCCGCCGGCATTTTTTTCTTTTAGAATTTTTTCTTCTCTCTATTTTCAAGCAACCAAGTCACCCACCAACAATATCTAAACTCATATTTAGACGCAACCCCACTTTTTTGCCTCACCTACTTCTCCTTCCTTGGATACTTTTTTTTTTCTATCCCTTACCTACTCGTGCACACAAACAGAGAAGAGGGGGGAGGGCTTTATAAAGAACGCAGCGAGCAGCTTATATCACGCCTGTATGAGTTACCTATCCTAGCCGTCATGATGATGCCAAAGGTGCGGCAAGAGAACATACAAAATGGAAAGATGATAAAAAAAAAAAAAAAAAATGATGGAGGATGTGACGTACAAGTATTATATATGCAATATGCCGACTATAATACTATGTTGAACGCCTTGTCATTTTTCATCCTGAATATGCTGTATATATAAATTTATATACCGGTTATATTAAACATTTTGCCCTTCCATATTTTATTAAAAAATCATCTAGTGCTGAGCTTTATTCGTTCATGTGTATATACACCACATATTTATATGTAACGAATGTTACATTGTGCGCTAAAACCATCGAAATGGGAGAGAAAAAAAAACAGTTTAGCCGGATGCGATAGGGAATATGCTATGCAACTTTTTATATGAAAATTTGTACAAGTTTGAATGGATTTATGGGTCGAGTTTTCGATTGCAGTTGTCTTCTGTTTTTTGGTCTGGATTCCGTAATAATTCTATAGAAAACGATCCAAAGAAAAATAGAAAACAAAAGCAAAAGCCGATGTAAAATGTTTATACATATGTGTATAATATTAAATTATGTCGTAATGTTTCGAATTTTACTTGTTGGAGACAGGAGACCGTTGCTGGCATCATCAGGCACCTCATTTTATCCATTTCTTTGTAGTCGCCTTTCACCTCATTTTTTTTTAATTTAAAAATTTTTTTTCGTGTTGTATACACAGTATGAGGCGAGCCAGCGAGAAACCCCCTGTTGAGAATGACAATAGCCCATACTCTATTGAGTCCCAACAAGGTCTATAACGTCATTGTCTCTAACGATTTTTATTTTTTTCATCTACAAAACTGTTATATTTTAATAGCATCCAAGAGAGAAATAAATTGAATAGATTCAACTTATTACTGTCAGGTAGTGAACATTATTCCAGTTAGTTCATCACAGCTGAGTAAAAAGAAGAGTAAAAAAAGAATGGAGAAGTACGACAAAGGCATTAAAGATTTTTTAGATGAAAGTTATACACAGCCATTGAGTATAAATGCACTGAACAATTATTTTGATAAGGTGCAAACTTCCTTATCCTTGTCTCAGTAATAGTAAAAATAATAAATACGTTGTCGTGTGTATGTTTTGAAGTGAATGGTGTGGAGAGGGAAGAGTTTGTAGGTATTTCGTAGTTTTACACTGTATACAAAAAGGAAATTCTTAAATCGATGGATCACTTTTTTTTAGACAATTGGAAATTTCATAGTGCAAATAATTTCTAATGATATATATATATGTATGTATGTATGTACGAGGGGTGTTCAAAAAGTAAGGTGACTTTTCAAATTTCGCAGGCTACGTAAATTCAAATTTTGAATTTTTTGTTTTGTTGTGTTGGTACACTCGTCACGATCATATCTTCAAAGTTTTATCTATTTAGCATGTGTTGTTTTTCTGGCAGAGGTATGAAAGTTTAGAAATGTTTGGTATGATCGGCGGTTTTCTTCTATCGAAAAAAATGGAACAAAGAGTTTGCATTAAATTTTGTGTAAAAAATGGAATCCAGTGCTTTAAAACTCTTGAAATGTTGACAGTTGCATACGGTGAGTCTACTCTGAGTAAGAAAAATGTGTATAAGTGATACAAGCTGTTCCAACAAGGCCGAGAGGATGTCGAAGACGAACCTCGTCCTGGACGTCCCAGCACGTCAACAACAGATGAAAACGTTCACAAAGTAAAAGAAATTGTGTTAAAAAATCGTCGAATCACCATCAGGGAAATTGCTGAACATGTTGGTATATCGGTTGACTCATGCCATGCCATTTTTTCGGATGTTTTGGGCATGAGACGTGTGTCAGCAAAATTCGTTCCAAAATTGCTAAATTTTGATCAGAAAAACCATCGCATGACCATCACTCAAGAGATGTTAAATAAAGTGAATAATGATCCTGATTTTCTTAACAAGGTTATAACTGGTAATGAATCGCGGGTATATGGCTATGACGTCGAAACTAAAGCCCAATCGTCTCAATGGAAGAACCCAGAAGAGCCAACACCGAAAACAGCACGTCAAGTTCGGTCGAATGTGAAGGTTTTGATCAGAGTTTTCTTTGATTGCGGGGGTGTGGTGCATCACAAATTTTTACCACAAGGTCGTAAATAAGGAGTATTACCTTGAAGTTATGGGCCATTTGCGCGAGGTGATACGCAAAAAACGTCCAGAACTTTGGAAAAACAATTCGTGGCTTTTGCATCACGATAATGCACCTGTTCATTCATCGTTGCTTGTGAGAGATTTTTTGGTCAAAACCAACACCACAGTCATGCCTCAGCCTCCGTATTCACCGGATTTGGCGCCCAGTGACTTTTTTATTTCCCCAAAACTGAAGAGACCCCCATGAAAGGACACCGATTTTCAACAATTGAGGAGATAAAAACGGCATCGCTGAAAGAGCTCAAGGCTATACCGCAAAATGATTATCAGAAGTGCTTCGATGATTGGAAAAAGCGTTGGCAAAAGTGTATCATATCTGAGAGGGAATACTTTGAAGGGGACAACATAAATATTGATGAATAAATAAATATTTTTTGAGAAAACCATAAAGTCACCTTACTTTTTGAACACCTCTCGTATGTATGTATATACTATTACATGTGTTCTCATTTATATAAATTCACAAGTATATATAATAAAAACATATAGATGGACGCGGCACAGCAAATAATTGAATTAAATACTTGAATTGCACTTTTTCATATATTGGCTTGTTGAGTATACTAACACTTCGCGAAAACACTGATGGAGCTCAATAGTCGAAAATGTCAATATCTGCGGCCAATCCTATTAATTAATTAAACTGCTATATGTTTCTGTTGATTTTCAATATGCATTATAAAAAAAATTATATCACTTTCACCAGTTTGTCTCTTATGCTTCATACAAAAATCATGTATACTTAGACATTATCTCTACGATGTAAAATTTAGAATGTTGCAATTGAATATATGTGCTGACGATATATAGGTTTTTATACTGAAATTTTAATTTTATCAAATAATATTGTAATTTGGATTACAGTCTGACATATTGTTCACTTGGTGTATAGCCACATTATACTGAGTACACAGAGAGAATTTTTTTCCTGAATCCAAGTAAAAAAAAGTGACATTAAAAATTTTTGTCGGTATTTAAGTAAAAAATTTATTTATAGCGAGTAAGTTTTCGTCATCTAAGTAGAAAAATTACTTGCATTGTCGAGCTTCAACGATGCAGAAGTAAATTTTTTACTTATGATGAACAATGATTTTACTTAAAATCAGTGAAAAATTACACTTGAATCAAAAAAAAAAAATATATACCGTCACTTTTTTAGAATAGTTCTTCTCTCAGTGTAGAGTTTGAAACTGTTTTTTCTGAATTCATTGCGCATGCTCGTAACGTTTTCAATATGGCGGCAACATTCCATAAAATAATGTTGAACGTTGCAAGTATAATACAATCGTGTAAAGTTCCAATGAAACAAATATAATTCATTGAAAATTTCCTTCTGTCTCTACTAGAATTGAAAACAACTGGTCAATCCCCCATCAGCGAGTAATAATACGTAGATGGTGGATAAGATTGAATCTCTCCGATATTGAAGTTGGATCGCGATACTAAACGGTTAAACTATGTAGAGATATTGAGCGTAAATAGCAGATGTCCAGTCGATGAAAATGAAAATCAAGTGATTTAATGTAATAACATTGGAATATTAATACTATTTTGAAAAGTCAAATTACATTTCCACTCTCCATCTTTTCCAACGATTGAATGAGTTTAAGCGTAGTATGATTTTTCACTATTATAGACAAACCCGTGAGCGAACAGATCTAACGAGTTTCACAAATGAAAAAGAGTTTGATCACAAGCTAAACTTTCTAAGCTAACTCAGTTAAAAAGGAATCCTAACAGTTGATTACGAAGCAACTTTCCAAGCTGAGATGTGATATAGATGTATAATATAACTGTTGGTTCTAGTTTCAGGATTATCTTATATTTTTCAAGAAGAAAATACACATATCTTATAAATTATCACCAACTATTGAAAAAAATGATAATTCATGTTACCCAAAGACGTTTGAGTAATCCCAATGGAATTATTGTTAAGATAGAGCTATTCAATTGTCAAAATGAATGGCAGTAGATTTTAATTGCTGGTGCTCTTTTGCATAGAAATTAGACAACTTGGCCAGAGACAAAAGATGAATTGTATTGTGCGGATTGTTTGGGAATATAGTAATGAAGCTGGATAATGGCGGTGTTGAAAGACGGGTGTGGCACCCAACCACTCATCGGTTCTCGTTCGACCAATATATCCTACATTTATCGAGCGCATATTTCCACATGCGCTTCTTCATATCCAACGTCCTTCTCATGCTCCAAGTTCAGAACTTGTGTTGTTGATGTCACATTGTGTTTAGTCATTTTCTCCAATGTGAATATAATGCACAATGCATATGGCGGTTGGCTTTACCACCTGTCACATAGCATTCTTTAGATTTGTGGTGAAACTAGTGTGATATATTTGTAATGTCATTTAATTCTCGTTGTCAGTTGCCACTGTCTGTTTCTCGTTTCTCGTTTTGCTTTCTGCCCATCGAAACAAAAGCTCAGCGTTATTCCACGTACGTTCTTTGTCCATTTTAAAATACAATGATATCGACCAACACATACGAGTATAACCTTTGTTGTTGAGGATAAAAAACTTGAGAGATATAGCTATTGGTGACATTGCAAAAAACAATGTTTTTATCATAATAATTCAAGCGGTGAATACATTATTATTTTTACCATTAAATGTATACGAATTTACAAAATTGTCAAACAAAAAATCTATGGTAAAATATTTTTTCTCATAGTTCAATAAAGAGACCAGATTAAATGTTGTTGGATTTACTGTGTTCTATTTTTCAACCTTTATCTACGGCTAAGTTTATCGCAAAATGTTCACGTTACGCGGGAAGATGATCGAAAGATAAATAACATTTACCGAAAAATTATCAATATATTTTCATCAAATATCAATTGATTGGAATAAAAAATGAAATATGATTGATGGTAAATGTCGTTGGAAAACGAACGACGATGTGAAATGAAATAATATTGTGCAGTATTGATCGTAGTATAGTAAGTTGCGTATATAAAATGTGGTTATTGAGTTTATTAGGTGATGCCTCGTAACTCACCTTGAAGTCGATATACCCATTTTTATCCATATCAAATGTCCGGAAAACGTGATCACAAAATTCTTCGGCATTACCAGATGGGAAAAACATTTTGTACATATCAACAAACTTGGCCGGTGTCAACCTGCCATTGGGACAGTCTTGCTGTAGAAACAAAAATTCAATAATATTATTCAATAATATAAATATTTTATTGTATAGAAAATTGGTGGAGTAGACATTTTGAAATATGGTGGAATAAAGTGCAATTAAAAATAATTGCCTTAATCGAAGGGAATAAATATTGGCGAAAATTATTATAAGGTCGAATCGAGCAAACTTTTTGCAACTCACATAAAACTTTTACCTCTATTTTATATTTTTTCTTGTGACCATCTCAATTCATATATAATGTGTACTGGGTAATGGCCAATAAGCTATACTGTAGTTATGTCTGACCTAAATTAATTTGAATATTAATAATAGTACCACATTAATGGTAGGTGTACTTCGCTGCCGTGTTGTTTTTGTGTGAAACATTTATTGATATTAATTTGCATATTATTCACCACAGTGAAATTAAAATATTGAACTGATAGTATTGGTTTGTTAATAAAAATACAACATGGGGAATTTCTTTTTTACATTTTTTTAAAATCTTTGATATGTTGATGTAGATGAAAAGTATATATAAATGATACGGCATATAGAATGGCATGCAACATGATGAAATGGCCGTAGTGACCTCGACTTACGGTAACATTAATGTCCAAACAAAATTACAAATGTATCGGATAGGCATCATGCAAAATATGAAATTCATGGAAGGAAAATGGAGTGTTGGCATTGCAACTCCACCCTAAAGATCGCTGGCAGTGATAGCAACAAAAAGAACCTTATCATCAGCACATTTCAATGTGCACATCACAGTGTATGTATATAAACACTCGAATATTGAGTGACGTTGCTGGATCAAGTAAAAGCATATATCAATATTGCAAAATTGATATGTAATCGGAAATATATTCCGATTAATATTTTTAGAACGATGGAATGTGAAAAATAGTTTATGAATTTGTGTTATGATTGGTTGAGGGGTGAAACAGGAAGTTATAAATGTCAATCACATATACATCAGTTGGTCGAAAGAATATATAACATCAATCCATAATCATCATGAGAAAAAAGAACAAATAAAATAGTCCGACAAGACCAAATAGACGTGCTTGCCTTATAAGATTAGATGAACTTTAATATTCATATATTGCAATGTGTGAGCAGATAAAAATGGTTTGTTCCGAAACTACCTATATAGTCAGTGAGGTGATGAAGAATTTCCAAGTTTTCCTCGGTAATGTCCAACGTCAAGTCTTTATTTTCCAATTTAGTGAAGGAACTATATGCGCGAGTGAGTAAGAGAAGGACGAGAAAGTGATGACAAATGAAAATAATAGAGAGGTACGTATAGTACAGAACTAGTGAAAGAGCAGAGGTTTTGGATGGGTATGTGAAATTTTTATCTCGCCACTTGAGTACGTTGGAACGTGCGGATTTTACGGATACTTGGAAAATCGATGTAAAAGGAGACAATGGAAAAGTCCTATACATATATATATATGGACGTGACAAAAAAAATAACTTGACCTGCGTGTTATTTAATTATGTGAAATATCGAGTAAAAAAAAATGACGAAATGAACAGATGTATTATTAACGATATTAATGCCACTCACTTTGAATCCTTTGTACCACTCCTTGATGGTGGCTTCGTCATATCGTGTATGTGATTTAAGGAAATCCATGTCCTCCTTACTGAGCTTATCTTTGCTTCCGAAACAACCCATCTTCAATACTATAACAGCAAAACAGAATGAAAAAAAACATAAAAACAATAATAACGATTGACGTATGTATTTATATTTTACTCTATTTTTCTTCTTGATTTACACATGAGTAACGTTGTGTATACGCAGACACACACAAAGTATAGTGGATGACATCGGACGTGTGTTTAGATTGCGAATTGACATTAACTCTAAGGACCCCCCCCCCCCTCTCCCGTTTGTGTGCGTTTTATTATGATCCCATGTTGACGACACATTTGAACTTGTAGTTGGCAGCAGCAGGACGCGTAAAAGACATCAGAGAGGGAGGAGGATCGAACCACTTAAACAACACGTATAATCGCATTTTTAATTTTATTTTATTTTATTTCATTTTATTTTTTTGGCAACATAAATGTCTATTTATTTGTAAATGCTATTGGTGACTATGCGACCGCTGTTATATACATATATATATATATGTGTGCAAATACAAGAGTGTGCCAATGCGTTGCGTGTCATTGCAGTCTTACGTGAGATTTCATTATTTTCTTTTTTTCACTCCTTGTTTATTATTCTGTATTTCTCTTATCTTTTTATATAAATCATGCACATTGACAATGTTTTTTATTATCACAAGTAAATGCATTTTTCTTTGTCTTGTGCATCACTGTGATATATATATATATATATATAAAGAAAAGTGGGTTTTATCACGATTCAATATGTTGTGAATAATTTTTATGTATGAAAGAGAAAATAAGTTTGAAATTGAAACACCCTCTTTTTATAATGATGTCGGATGATTTTTATGATTATATATAGTTGTGCTGTGGAAATAAATATAATGCGTGGTTTACAGGCATATAGTTGCACAGCAGTAAAAATTGTGACATAGATTTACATGATATGAGCGCGACGCATAAAATTGGAGGGCAGAAGTTTGCAATATACTATTTTGGTAGACTATGGAGAAATAAAAATATTTGAGCATTGTGACATTGCGACGTACATTATTCGTTTGATGGGAACACACTGGCGATGGTATAACGGTACACAGCACTTACACAACACACATCAAGTGCATTAAATTGAATCGATTGAACGCGCGTAGTGAGAGAGGAAAGCAGCACGTCGAGACTCCACTTGCCGCACGTGTCGTACATCCCAAGACAGCAAAAGATGATGATGAGAAGGTGAAGTGCGACAGATAATATTGTCTCCCGCCAAATCGCAATATACATATCTTACCAAGTGATATTTGTTTATTGAAACATTCAATTGAAAAGAGTACAGGCATTTGAAAAAAACAGGAAAAAAAAAACAGTAATAACTGCGGCCGTTATTATTCAATGAATAATAACATGCGCTTATTTCTGCAGTGAATTCAATAACGGAATGTTCATCATCTACGACCTTCTATGAATAATGTCCGGGTGTATGTTGGCCATTAAATGACGCAAACAAAGAAAATATGTCGTTTGTTTCGTATGCCATCACATGATGGGACGTGAAATAACGAATAATGACAATGGATGTAACAATAATTTATGCCACAAAGTCACTAGCTCTCTTCTCCCGATCGTAAAAATGTCAAGAATAGACTGGATTTCTAAACACATTTTGCAATTATGTCTTATTATGGTCTTGGGCAGTTTTAATTCAATAAAACACTACCAGCCCTCCATAATAATACTCTCTTTGACCATGTATAACCCGCCATGTTGAATACAAATGCACGCGCTTTAGATATAAATTTAATCGATTGAGCCATCCACTGAGTGAAATCAATTATAATGCAATAGCGTTCGTAACGAGTCCGAGTCCAATTAAATCAACGTAATTCGACCTCGTGGCAATAATTCCACACAACATTTCACCAGTTGAACGCACGTAAATTCTTCAAGATTTGTGGCATCAACTGTCTGATGAAATACACAGCCACACACACACACACACACACACACACACACACACACACAATTTCTACAAACTGTCATGACAGTTTGGCATTTAGTTTATTTGACATTGTCATGAACAAGTTAATGACGCTTTTGTAATTAACATATATGAATAATGATTAATATTAGGCGGATCTATCAGACCTTATAGCAACATAACAATCTCAATATAATACAACGTTTTATCATAATTTTGATTTTAATGCCACTGATTAAAGTTTAATCATTCTATTCGTATTAGGGAAATGTATTGCCAAGGATCATAGAGACTGGCTAAGTCGCTCGGTAGAATGATAAAAGATAGAAAGTAGATGTGTAAAAAGGGAGTAAAAACTCGTCCCTTGTGCAAAGCCCCCACTGGTCTTGGCTCTTCTTGCTTCAGGGGTCCTACATTATTCACAATATCTAGCTTTTCTCTAGAGCTTCATCGTAGTCCTTCCCTGTTTAAAACCCTCAAATGTCTGCCTGTACATTACCAAGCTATATGGTAATGGTAGACAAGTTGAGCTTTCAACAACTCTGTTTACAACAAATATATATATGTGATAGTGAAAATTTTAACTGGTCTTACCTCGCAAATTTCCAATTATATCGACACAATATACGTGAAAACACTCATACAGAAACACATGAACGGAAAAAAAAATAAAAAATAAATAAAAAATAAAATACAAACACAAATGCACTTGCACTAATGTGGAAACACCAATTGGCAAAAGCACGTCAAACTCCACAAAGAAACAATATAGCGTAATGTGTGATATAACTGGGTGACTACTAACAATATAACGTTTGTCTTGTTGATTTAACGGTAAAGGGAGTACTGCCCGAGTATGGCGGTAACTAATCGCGTGACATTTCCGACAGAGAAGATGGTAAAATTTGTCGCAACTGTGTGTCCACGTTCCCAGTACTTAGCAAATTGATACAAATTTACGGAATCACTCCAATCGATGATTAATTAGTCTTTCAAAAACTGTTTTATTCACGCATAAATATTGAATTGTGTATAAATTTAAAAAAACATTGGCGCACATTCGTTCCTCTGCTCGATTAAAGACAAACAAACCCAACGGGATATGTGAAAATAACTGTTGTTGTTTTTATCATTGAACGTTATGACGTTGTGCGATTGTGTCGTTATTTTTAACGTATAGCTTTGATGAAAATTTACATACAACTGAATGAGAGACACGAACCGATTGCGCTTCACTCTATTATTCCTTTATGTTTCGCAATTCTCATTGAAATGATCGTTTATTAAACATTAATTGTAATTTATTCAACTCATTTCTTTCGCATTTTCACTCGCATTCCCACACAAATCACAATCCAACACAATGACTTTACGTATAATTATCCTCCAAGGTTTATTTTGCACAATGGAATTAAGAAGAAAGTATTGATAAATGACAACTGACACGCGCGGATTTCGGATATTTTTTCAACTTGCCTGCCGCCGGAGAGTCGCAAACGTACTGGTGGCGAGGTAAAGCGACGCTAGTATGGTTTGCTTGCTCTTGTTCCCAGTGCTGATCCTGCGTGATAAGCGACAAGCGCGAGTGGCGGCTGGCTTCCACCTCATTGGGGCGCCGTCCCGACGCCTCGTCGAGCCAGCTATTGCCATTGCCACTGTATTTCACCAATATCGCTTACTTTATTTATTTCATTTACTTCAAAAATTCATGTTCAATTTTTCCACAGGAAATATTGTCGCTTCACTTTATTAATACTTTTGGGTATTTTAACGGGTTTTTCGTTTTTTTTTTTTTATGTAATTAGTCTTGTGGCGCTCGCTCGGATATATTACCTACGCTTGTTCACATAAATATAAGTGGACGAATTCAAACTTATTAACATAGTTAAACTTGAATCGCACGTCTAATTCAGTACCAACTCAATCGCTATCAATCAATTAGAATATAACTCTTGTGCAACTGCTTCTGGTGCAAAACTATTAATGTACATTATCATTTCTTGTTCCGTATTTATAGTAGGAATACTAATTCAACCCTTACTACATTATATATATTATATCATTATAGCAGTATTGACAACCAACAAATAAATGAAAAACTTGATGAGACACTCATACTAATTTTAGTGACATGCAATTTCAGCTCCCCTATAACTCTCCCACTCCTCTACCATTATCATTTATTCTCTGAGACATATTGGAAGACAATTTTCTCACATGGACGAATTTATTGTGAGAATCTCATTCATTCTTTTTGTGCGCGAATGTGTATTTTTTCCACTTTAATTTATCCATGAAATTGACGGAATCAACGAAATTGCGTCCATTTTCGTATTTTTCTGGCTTCAACACGTCTATACATACTCAATATTTCATTTGACAATAACATGAGCCCTATTACCTGGAAATAGGACAACGAAATGGAGGGCGATAAACGCGTTTCGACAAAAAATAAAATCTATTCTTTTACTCTTTTTCAAAAACTTCAAGTTGACATTCACGAGAGACAAAAAAATAATGTTTCCCAATATTGTATAGTTATCGAATAAGTATGCAATTGACAAATATGACACAAATTTGGCGGTGAATACATCCAACAAGCGTGTGAGTAAGCATGTGAGTGGAAATGACGTAGTTAAATGTTCGATGACACACCGGAGACTCACGTCGACATGCTACATATAATGATAAAGAAAATTCAAATCACTCAACGACGATGAGGATAAACGATCAAGGAGGAGGATACCGATGTTAACATTACACATCTCGAACATGGTATAGCTCTCGACGTGGTGCGGCTCAAACTTCATTCGCCACTTGTGCTTGATGGAGCATACTCTGTAAACTCATCTCATCCTAACTTGTAGGATTATTCAATTTATAAGTTAATGTTCAGTTAACCGTATCCAGGAACGTATATTTAATTATAAAATACGGACTAAGATATAGACGATGCATTTTATTTGATAATGAATGTTAAATATAAATTTGTGTCCAGAAATGGTAATACATTACCAGTAGATAATAGAACAATAAGGTAATTTTGGCTATATCGAGAAATGTTAAAATTTTCTTATCACCACACGATGAGAAGTGAAAATAAAAGAATTGTACGGTTGCGAACGTGATAGTAATGTATTATGAACATTTATTATATTTGATATGTGTATGTTATACGTTAGAATGGAATTGAGAATTAAAGGCGGAGAAAAGACGGAGGGTGATGAGATACTCTGCGTTGCGCCTTACGGTGGATTCTCTAGTGAATTACGATTCACCCGTAGGGCTATTCCGATTTTCCTCTGCATCCATTTTATCTCTCAAACGATTCGCAGACCTCCTTGCGTTCAATCCAATCGCTATTGCGTATGAAATCCGAAGCATTTATTATTTCTTTTCGTTCATTTTTACGAATAATCATTCTTTAACAAATTGTGATGGTTCAACTACGTTTTCTTTTTCCTTTTTTGTTTTTTTAGCACAGATATAGTATCTATCAATTTTGTATAAGAGTGATGAGAAGAGACAAAAAAAACTCGTGAAAAAAGAGACGAACATTGAGGAAGAGCAAATAAAAACTAAAACAATTGAATTGAATTGTCAAATTTCCATGTTTCATCCAATTATTGACTAATAGAATATATAACATATTGATTGTCTATGACAATATATTGTATGAAAATGGATTACTCACTTTATTTAAATTATATTACGCTATCGAATATTCTTCATTGCTTTTTTTAGTAACACCACAAACTAACACATATAATTTTGTTTTTTTTTCCATACAATATAATGAAAAACTTTAGCATATAACTGATCTTAATATTTCTTTCATGAGACTCAATTTCTATATATATAATCTCCGCTATTTATGCTAATAATAAAAATGCTTATAATCATATCGTATATAAAAAATACAAGTATAAGATGGTATATAAAGTGAGAAATAGAGATTTTACAGGGACAATATAATATTCATTTCACTTTTCATTGCTCCTCGTTTTCGTATGACAACGATAAAAAAACAAAAATATCGACTAACAACTATATAATGGCAGTTTGCATCTATGTATTTTCAAACATAGTGTATGTTCATGGAGAGACGAAAAAAAAAACTTCGTCAATGACATGTTGGATGCCGGGACATTTTCTCATGAATAAAATACTGTTGGAATTGTACCGATATATATATATATAAATATATATCTCCAAAGTAAATGACAATCTGCATCGGTATTCCTGTGGCAGTATCCAATTAGCCCGATTTCCATTTACTATTATGACGGCAAAAAGTGACAATATAGCATTTGTTTATGCATATTGATTCTCAAGGTATAAAATATAAATGATAACAATAAATAAAAAAGTAAAATGAGAAGATGCCATCGGCAACAAAAAGATCAACAGTGTCAATAACAGTGGGAATAAAATGATGCAAAAATGAGTGTAATAGCAATAGGCGCGTAAGCTTGAAGAAAAAGTGGAGACATCAGTTGTATTGCGAAGAGTTTGAGGGTAAAGCTAGGTTGGTCGCTTGGTGTGTGTGTGCTATACTATCGATCTTTCCGACTCGCGCACAACCTTCGCTTCCCTTCACTTCCCTCTCGTTACCATGACCTCTTGTCTTTCCGCCGCCCACCTGAGGGACCTTCTGAACGTGCGCCTGAAAAAGGGGTTGGATCGGGTCTACCACGGGAATGGTCAAATGGGACAAAGTAAAAGGGGAAAAAAAATGAGGAGGATATAGAAGAAGGCTATATAATACATGGGGTGCTGTTGGAAAGTAACGCGCGAATAAAGTTGTAATATCTTTTATATGCGAAAGCGATTCAAATGACAAAATAATATAATCATAGAGAATAATAAAAATACAAACCAATTTGCAAGTTGAAACAAATAATAATCAGCTTCACTGTTAGTGAATTCATTAATAGGTATCTGTGCATTGAATCTGTTGTTTCTGCTCTACTACAATGAATTATTTCTCAATGAAAATTTATACCGAGTACGTAATCAATTCATTTATTATATAACAATTGTATACGTATGTCGATGTCTTCAAATATATATTATACGTCAGCTTCAAAATATATTTAAAGTTATTTCAATGCCTTGCTAACATTTTTTCTTTATTTCTTCGTTTTGTTTTTCCATTTTGTGAACAATTGTGTCACCTGCAACGTGTTGCACATGAAGCGAATGCCTGTTTGATCCAGGTATAAACAGTGCCAGATAATCCAAAAAGATTCGACTATGAAATCCAATTTGCAACAGTTAAATTGAAAATTCATCCATTAAATGTTACATTTAACAATTATTTAATTGGGATATCGCAATTTTGTAAAACGGTACGAAATATATTTAGTCCACCAATCTGAAAAAACAGTCTCCTATGTGAAATAAAATTGTGAAAGATGATATTAATTTTATATAACGAAGTGATTGTATAATGAAATAACCTAATTAGTTATTTACTCCATAAAATATAGACAGTTTTTTTGAGAAATGATTAATGAATTCCTCATGTCTGTTATCATTAAAAATAATACCGAAATGCTACATTGCACTACGTATTTCAAATTATACAGTTGTTAAATGTTTATATTTAAAATAACATTGACAATGTTTGTATCAAATTAAATATTGCTCAGTAGAAAAATGTGTTGGGGGATATAATTTGAATAATATTGATGAATTTAAGCATCGGTATTGTTCGTGCGGTCTTGAAATCTTTCGTAATACGATTTCAAGAAATGGCCATACTGTAAACTATGGTTTACTTGTATCCAAGTGAAATAAACTGAGCCACTATTTTCCTATAAATATCCTCAGCGTAATAGAGATAATTTCATGGAGTATTCTCTCAAGTTTAAATAAATAAAAGGAGCTTATTTTTTTCCCTCAAACAATAGAAAAATAGTCAGAAAAAAATCACTAATTCCGTTTCACTACACAGTTGAAAATTTTATGTTAAATTTAATACTTTATACATGTCTCAGAAAGTCCACCCAAAATTTTGTGTTAATTTAACATAGTGTTTCTGTGTAAAATTATGACATACGATTTATGTCAGTAGTTCAACACAATGGAAGTGTTGATCGAACACTTGGTTCCGTGTCAATCGGACGTACACATAATGTAAGTTCAACATTGCTACATGTACAATTCACTAAACATGATGTGTTGATTTCGACAGTGACTGTGTAAAATTTGACGATTTTGATCGTCAAATTCTACACAATATAACTGTTAAAATAACATTGAAACTAGTGAATTCAATAATGACAAACATTTTGTGTAAATTTTTACTTATACATTATGTCAATTCAACATAAAATTTGAGACGATTCGACAACCCAAAACGGTAAAATTGTACACAATATTTATGTAAATCCTAAAAAATGCGCAGCACTGTATTGTACGCACCATAAATGTTATTTTGACATAAGTTTTAAGTAGTATAATCAACATATCACTTGCTTCAACTGTAACACAACAAATTTGTAGATTCGACATAAATTCTTCTTCGTTTTTTATTTTCATGTAATTATAATTTTATGTTCTTATTAATTGACTGTCAGTAAAAATTCGTTTCCATGATTGACATATATACACATAAATATACAAAATTATTGAACGGAAAAGAAAAAGGTATGAAAATTGGAATTAATAATAATTACTCATAATAATTAGCACACAAAATATATATTTGGAAAAACACATTTCAATGTTTGCAAAGATATATACAAATTTTTTACAAAAAGTAATCAGTTATAATTACGCGGTCCATTGATAATTCATATAGGTTCCAAGCTTTTGTAAAAGGTAAATTAGAGACTTTCAAACATGAAGTTTTGTCAGTTTCTCTAACAATCTACCCTACACGAAAAGATGATATTTTCATCGTTTTGCATTCTTTACAAATGCCATATATTTCGGAATCATGTGAAAAAAAAATTAAGTTTTTTCTGGATTTTCTTTGAGTTCATTATGATTTTTTTTAGAGATACGTTTGTTGGACTGGGATTTTTCTTTCTTGCTGCCTCTCGATCTTTGGCTATTCGATAATCCTGTTGCAATGAGTCCACTTCCACTCTCCGGATTGTAGAAATGTGAAAAAGAAAATAATAATTTATTGTTGCGTTATTATAATTCTTAGGTTATGTTATGGCAATAACCTAAGGATTGTATTGTCACCTAACTATTTTTCACCTCAGTAATATAATCATTTAAATAATATAATAATTTAAAATCAAATTATCAAAAAATCAAAAAGTTAATAATATTTTTACCTTTACAGATACCGCTAAAAATTTTATCTTTGTAAAACACTATACTGCACTTGTTCGGTGCACAAATTACACTGACCAAGCTTCGCACCTTCGCTTAATTCCGGCAGATTTCGGAACGTTCCCGAAAAAACTTTACAAATGCATCGTGTAACATATGTAATGTGTAAATATAATAACATTCAACACAATACACAAAAAATGAAATTTTTTTTATGTAAAATTGACGAAATAATAGTGTCATCTGGTGACATTTACTTTCTGTTAACAACTTTTGTCCTTCATCTACACAGCTTCTATGTTAATTTTTCGATGAGTATTATTTTGTGTTAGTTGGACATTCTTCTTCAATCAATTAAATATTTCAACAGTTGGAATATGTCAAAACTATCTAACACATTTGTATCATGTCAAAACAACATCGAACTGTGTTGCTGAATTCAGATAATAAAATCAACACACGATTTTTTTTAACACAAAAAAATGAAATTTTCAACTGTGTATATGTCATTTTTTTTGGTCATCTTGAAAAATTTCCAAATATTTAGTTGGATATTATCCAACTGGATTATTTATTCCATCATTGGAATATCAGGGCATTTTAGAATCAATTTATCGAATTCTCGTTAACGTCTCCACAAGTTTGCATTACAATTCTTACAATTGTTGATGATAAAAAAGTATATATGTATATAACATAAGTGTTTTTACATAATAATACTGAAGAGAGTATTTTTATGGTGTATTGCATTGAAAAATATTAGATGATAAGAGAAATGGTTTGCAATAGTGTGAGAATCGAATGCAGGAATCCAATCGATATGCAGAAAGGAATAAATTTTGCTTCATATGTAATATTATTTTTTCCTTAAAATAAAAAATTTTTTCTTTCATTTCTCAATGCCGTACGATTGTATACATGCATGGCTGCTGGGGTTTCATAGCTGCATCGATTGCCCTGTACGATTAATCGCTATCGCGTGTACTACGAGTGAATAACTCACGCACACACTGTAAAAACATACACAGAGATATAGGGATATTTTGCGTGAAGTGAAGAATTCTCGTGGGTACCTATTTTTAATGGGCATGCACACCCAAAGATACCAATCTTTTCATATAAAGAACAATATTTATAAAAATTATTGTATACCATGAATATAAATTTTCGTAGTAATGAAATAATTGAAGGGAAAAACAAAGAGCAAAATGAAAATCATATTGGTTTATTTCGCGCAATTCATCATCATCATCATCACGAGATAATGCGTTTTTATAAATATCAGTATATTTTGAAACTTTGTGGAAATTATATACAATCTATTGCTGCGTATTCTCCATTCACGTTTAGTTCTCTACATAAATAGGACATTTTGTCATACCCAACATTTTATCATTGTCAGAACACGGCGCATATGTAATAACATTTTTATAATTTTTTTCTCTCGCTTCGCCTTTTTTACTTTTCATGAATTCACTAATATATTCCAGAATAGTCAAGATTATTTTTCATTACTGCCATTACTGACCAATGTAGATGAGATGTATGTAAAACTCCGTCTGTATGGCACAAAAGGAGAAAAACCCGAAAGAAATGTCGAGAAATTTGAGACAGAATGAGTTTGACATTGGAGCTACGTAATAAAAACATGAAAAAAGTGTGACGGTGTAGAAGAATTTGAAGATATACATAATTGGGAAGCATAATGAAGAATGATAGTTGAAGAATGAAATTATTTGTGTAATTTTCCATACTTGTTATCATTGATATGTTACAGTTGAACAAGGGAAAGAATTCCCATCAATAGTTTACAAATGAGAATATTTGAATGGAAAATTTCATCATATTAGAATGTACCGATGTGAATAGTTATAGCTACAGAGATAAAAAAACATTCCTATTGAATTACATAATATATATTATGGCAACATATGAATATAGACATACTTTGCATGTATTTGGAGCAACCATTAATTTTAATAATAGAGCGTACGCTGTATTGTTAGGGGCAGTGTATCATTTTACTATAATACAAACAAATAAACTTACCGCGAAGATTGAAGTTTCAACTTGGCAGCCATGAACCTGAAAGGAAAAAATTTAAATTAAAAATGACTGGAATATAGAACAACTTGGAAATGAGAATAAATAATAATGAGGATGATGCTCATGAAAAGACTAGATTTACTTAAAGAGTTTTTGTTGATTTATTTTACCATTTATTATTTCCCTCAGTGCTCTCATCATCATCATCATCATTTCATCTAATCCGTTAATCAATTTACTGGTATTAGATTTTCATTTTGCTTGTTGAATCTCATCATGGCGAAGGATTGCACAAACCATTTGAAATGGGGAAAGTATGAAAAATAAGGACGAAAAAGTATCTTGGGGATAGAACAATAAAGTATTATTCCAGGAGTAAAGTGGCGTTACGTCAACGTTTATCTTCAATAACTCTAGTAAACACGACAAATGAATAAAAAAGACGATGGAAAAAAAATTGGAAATAAAGGGATGTGAAATTTAAGCGCACGCACTACACTTGGCGTATGTAATTAACACAACTTTTATTTTTTGTGCTCGTTAACGAGTGTCGGTTGTATTTGCAAAAAATATATACATATATATATATATATGTATTTGTGAAAACTCTTTCACCGGTTTAGTATCAATTTTTTGTATTTTTGTTACACTTATCCATTCTCATCAACAATATATACACTCGCTGTGTTCAAGTGCATCCTTTAATTAGTTCATGAATTATAATTGTCTTTTTATGGAGTTGAAATAAATGTGGGTTTGTATTCCTTGCGCGTTATTTGCTTAGGTCCCTGAGGAATGGAGGGTGCGCTGCAACACTGTTGAGGCTACATTGATCGAACGAACGAGAGACGACTGCCACATAGGTAGAAAAAAAAGTGAATGGATACAAAGAGAAGCGAGAAAGATATTTATATATCGGGCATAAATTTGCGAGTTACCGAGTGGAAAAAAAAAAAAATAATAAAACTCTCATACAGATTTTTTCAACGCTTCACAACAAACATTGTACTGACTAATGTAGCATGATATTTGTTTACAAACAATAGAACACAAAAATAAAAAGTAATACAAAGTTATTTTATAATTTTTTGTGTAATTGCAAAATATTTTTCTTAATCAACCAACGTAGTCGCAGCAACCATTTTTTTTTATATCTCACAAATTTATTTGATGTTTTGCAAAACTATAACATTTTATTTTACATATTTCAACGTCATTATAAATTTTATGAGCAACTTAACGTTAGAAACGGAATGGTTTATACAGTGCGCAAGGTACAATCAGTGCAGTTGAAACAGTTTTAATGAGTACTAATGGACTTGTGCTTGCTTCGTCAATGATGTACCCAAAACTCAGCATTCCTACCGTCTTCATCTCACTATCCACATCTAATCCCAACAAGTTCCAACCAAACTCAATACCTACTGATATTTCACTATCTTGACCCAGATTAAACCCAACATCAGTAACTAATACTGGCATATATATAGGTGATAATTGTACATAGTCTAATGGCGAATAGAGAAATATATTTGAAATGAAGGGTTCGTCACAATGATTTTTTCATATGATACATATATAATACTGGTACAATTTTCACAATTAATAATGCTTTACTCCTCATAAATTAGGAGTTAATTACTAATTAGTAA
>CAJUYH010002762.1:0-37152 GCA_910591685.1 Galerucella tenella
ATTTTCGGGGCCAGGTAATAACGGGCACGAGTTGGGAAACGCCGCTCCACATACAACGTTTGCATGTAGATTCCTCTCGTAAAATTGGACAAAATGATATGAGGATTAAGGGGTCTAGCACATTTATTTTTCGAAATACAGGGTGTTGAAATTTTGAAAACTTGAATGTTTTAATTCGAAAACTTTAAAATGGATGGATAAATTGATTTGACATTTGGCAGGTTGTTTTTAAATGTAAAAGGGCATATTTTGATAGAAGTATAGTTTGTGCAACTAGTGTGGATATGATGGCCATATCGCACGAGGACGAAGTTTGAGCACGACGCCGTAGGCGGAGTGCTCAATCGTTCAAGTGCGATATAAACAATCCACACGAGTCGAACATCATATTTTTTCTACGACCCACTTAAGAAAAAATCTAGAAAATAAAAATTTCTATAAATGCTACGGTTTCCCTTTTTAAATATACGATGCTGTTATAAGTAGATGTTGCCAGTCGGACTTCCTCATGAAGGGTACCGTACCATTATCTATAATAATGAATATTCTGCTAAATATTTCAAACGTCTACCTGTTGTCGTTATTAATATCAAGCAGAATAATTATTTAAAAATGAAATTAACAATTAAAAAAAACTTATTCACGGGGAATCGAACCCGGGTCTACCGCGTGAGATTCTGGTTTGCTTACTACTCGACCACCGAGGAATATGCAAATTGTTTAACTATAACGTCACATGTATTACATAATTTTTGCTTAAAAGGAACTAAAGTTTCTACCGTGTGTCCCGCGACACGTTCCACCTTTTTCTTTAAATTATTTGAGATATTACCTGTTATTGCTGCAAAATACAAAAACCATGGAGTGCTTGATACGTATTGATTTATATCACTAGAAGTTTTTTCTAAAAATTTCTCTTGCGTTGGTAAACCCATGATGAGTGTTGAAATACATTAGAGTATGGTAACTTTTTAAAATATTATCAGTGGACATTTTCTTATCAGTTTTCACGCACTTCAGTAATGGACTTGTACGAGTATATTTTAAAATTTTCAAACAAGAATATTTTCTTTATAGTAATTTGAGGTATTTGTCGAGAGGTTTAAATTTAAATTAAATGCCACAACAAATCAGTCGGGTTCAAGTTATTAAAGTTGCTTTTTATTTTCAACTGTGTAGGTGAGGTACCTACTTCACGGTGTACAAATCTCTCAACCAAAAGTTCGACCCTGACATACGCACTTATTTTTTAGGAATATTTAAATATTTCGGTTTACTTACAAATAGTTTCCACTTAAAAATGATAACCAAATTTTTGAATTTTTATTCACACTGTCATTGATTATTTATTTTTGTCAAAGTTTGTCATAGAAGCTTTTGCAATTGATTTTGGATAAGCTATACCAGTTTTTTGAATATTTTTCTTAAAAGTATAATAGTTCAGTCGACAGGTAGTTTCAGATAGAAAAAGGTCGGAAGTTAATGAAACTTTAGGATGTTGTTCAGGAATGATTAATCAACGTTTTCCCAAGTTTTGGACCTCGAGGACCCTGTGCTAAAAAAGGAGGGGGTGGGAAACTGCAAAATTTTCTGGTTTTTCCTCATTGACTTTTTTGCCTTACGTTCTACGCCAAAAACGTTTATCTACTTTTTTGTCGATCGTTAAATCCTCTATGAATTTGTTTCTTCAAATATGTTTGTGTGTCAATTTGTTACCGAGATATAGCGCTTCGGAAAATAGGTCATTTTTTACGTGATGATCGTCAACACCGCCATATCCAAGGCCAGCGAATTCGACTGCGTCATCATTACTGCTGAAGATGTAGACATACTTATTCTGTTGACAGCATTAGGTACGTCCACAAAAAACATCTATCTTCAAAAAAGTTGAAGAGGGAGTGATCCCAGTGTCCTCTACTCGCCAAGTTCCTGCTCCTTCCTCCCCAAGGACATACTATTCCTTCACGCAGTGAGTGGTTGTGATACAGCACCGTTTGGATTGGGGAAGAAGAAAATTTGCAGTACCTACATGCCCAAGAAACACATTTCATTTACCAAGCAAATAATGCTAGATCGAAGCATATAATTCAGAAAAAATGATAAAGTTTAGCATATTCTGAGCATTATTTCATAGAATAATTTCAGTCTTCCTTAGAAGACGTCTTATCTTGTTTAATACTAAATATTGCAACCAAGTAGCAATGATTGCTAGTAAGTCATGAAAAGTAGCCAAAAAATAGTGCCTTAAGTGCCTCGATTAGTGCCATTTGTAAGCAATACTACTAAGTTTTGTATTGGAATTAATTTGGAATAAGGTACCAATTATCCACACGATCAGTGACGCTGGCCCGCCTACCACCAACAAGGGACGTTGCCAAGTACCACATCCCATCTTCTCCCATCAGTATGGGGCTGGAGCCTAACCACAGGGGTACTACCAATTCCCACAACCAGAAATGCTGTGCCAGATGACATCCTCCAGATTGTTTCCTGCAAGTGCAGCAAATGCTGTAGCACCGGAGCTTGCGGCTGCAAGAGAGCAGGTCTCCGGTCCACAGCAATGTGCAAGCACTGCACAGGCCACTCCTGCGAAAACGCCCCCGCTATGGGGCGAGGAAGACTCACCAGTCATACTGGACGAATACGACGAAGACATCATTGACAGCCTTATCGCTCAGGAGGACGACGAGCTGTCACGAACAGAACCAGCGGCTAAGAAATCTCGACAGGAAATGTAATAAATACAAATGAGTACCCACTATCATAAGCACATTTCTATATCTTTATTCCCCAATATAAGGTATGCCTTGTGAAGAAAAACTAGGGTTTTCTTGATTTAAACCATCTTTAATTTACACGTTTCATTTGAATTTACACCATTATAATGAAAACACATGGCACATGTTTTTATGGTTCTCACTAAACACAAAATACACACTTTGGGTTTCAAAACTATTGTACTTATTTTATTGGTGGTTAATCTTACTTTACTTTTAACATATTTTTTTAATATTTTGTTTGAGGATGGATGAGAAAATTATAGTTCCTTTTTTTTTGAAGCAACACGTTGTCACGTTGTTGTTGTCGGGGTGAGAGTCGAGGATAGAATTCAATTTTATGAGACGGAAACAATTAGAAAAGGTAAGTTAGCTTGCTAGCTAATTATGAGAAGGAAACAATTTGAAAGATTTGAAAGGGTAAGTTGACTACCAACGTGGAGGTGGCGTTAGGAGTAGCAAATTAAAGGTACAGTTGAGGAGCTAGTAGTTTTTCAACACCTTGAGAATAAGGTGAGATTATACAGCAAATAAAATAAAATAAGGAATAAAATAAATTAAAATAATAAAGATGAACATAAGCATCTCTATGAAAGCGTTTATACAAAAAATAAGATAAATAGTAAATAAGAATTAGTACAAAAGATGGCAACTTTTATCTTTTTGTTTTATTTTATTTTAATCTGTTTGGAAACCGATAATGCGCATGACCCTGATATTTCTGTTCTAAATGTTCTGAGGTTTCCAAAGTTGGTGATTTCAACCCATTTTTCAACCAAGAATCATAATTACAACAACATCTCATCATAATTCGGGTATAACAGATGAAATAAGGTGGAAGTTTGCATTTTTTTGTCATTTTACAGCGAATTTTGAAACATGACCTATGTTTCGACGCGTCATATCTCGGTAGCGAATTCACATACAAACATGTTTTATTCGTCAAAATTATAGAAAATTTAACGTTCTACAAAAAAGTATGGATATGTTTTTGCCGTAGGACGTAAGAGAAAAAAAGTAATCGAGGAAAAACCGGAAAGATGTCAAAAATTTTGTAGTTCTCCCCCCCTACTTTTTTCGCACAGAGTCCTCGAGGTCCAAAACTTGAGAAAATGTTAATTAACCATCCCTGAACAACATCCTAAAGTTTAATCGACTTCCGACCTTTTTCCACCTAACCCCACTTCTTTCAACCTGTCGACTGAACTTTAATAAAATATCAAATTATTAGACAACGTTTATTCAAGTACAGATTCGAGCCTTGAAGGTTCTTCTTCATATTCCGGTTCGGGTTGATCTTCTGTAGGCTCATTCCAATCTTGTATTGAGCCACTGCCCATTACCATGAAAAATGTAGCTGTTACGAGAAGCACTGCAGACGACACGCCGAAAACCAATCGCCACCAACCGGCGAACTGTCAAAGTAAGAAATAAATGTCTAACTAACAACAAAAACTATAAAAAAATCCAACATTATAATATACTTACAGATCCATGAAGTCCTTCAGAAACAACGTAATTTGCAGCAAGCAATCCTGCGGCACCAACTGTTTGACATAGACCAAAGACAGTTCCTGTAATATTAAGAAACAAAGGTTCAAACTTTACTGAGGACTATTATTATTTTATTTATCATAGCCTTCTGTTTTTATAAATAACTATTGGCAACTTACCAGCAAAATTTGGAGCAATATCAGCTGCACTGGCAAACGCTCCAGCCGGTGTAGCTCCTGTCATCGCCAACGCAGCTGTATATAATGCTGCAGGAGCCGCAGGATCACAACCTGTATACCCTAGAACGAACATTAGAGCAGCGGGAGGAAAGTGAGCTGTAAAACACAATGTTTTAGTGTTATTTATAAAATATTTTAAATATTTGGACCAGTCCACATATTTTTGTGGTTACTTAGCAATATACTTACATAGATACACGAAAAATTTCCTTGAGGTGGTTGTAGATGCTAATCCTGATTCTCGAACATGATCTACAACAATACCAAAAGTAATGGCTGCAAAGAAATGACCGATATGTGGCATTGACTGTAACACGTCCTCCTGAAAAGAATTTTTAGGGGGCATGTGATCTGAGGGCATTACCAAGATGTCTATACTTACGTATTCAATGGAAAATCCATATACTAACTTTAAATACTTTGTAACTCCAAGCATTAGTGTAGCGTCTGCCCATTGACTACCAATAACTGCTATACCACATGCCCAAGCTGGTTTAGAGGTTAACAATCGTCTCCAATGTAAATTTCGATGTTCCTGTTAAATTATTTTAGTTAAAATTTTTATAATTCGAATCTTTTTCTCACGTACTTACATCTCTTTTCGGTCTATTTGGATTCAGTGATTGTTCAACAAATCTCCACCAAAGGAAATACCATAGAAACGTGGTTGAAGATATTAGATAGCTTAGCCAATCTCTACCAAATTTTTTGACAAGAAAAGTACCCAATATACCCACAATTGCGTATCCAAGATTCACGGCTAAAAAATAAACATATAGTAGAGTGGGGTAAGTGTGAACTTGCGCTTGGAGCGGAAAATACTATGTAGCCGTAAAATGCACAAATCATTTGATAAAAATTTTGTGGCGGTGCAGCCTGGCAGTTTTGTGCATAACCTACATTTCACTACGTCAAAAATTCCATAACTTTTTGTTATTAAAGATTTATCTAAAAAATTTCATATACAGGATCTACCAAACTTCGGTATATGGGTTATTTTGAGAGATATCAAAAAATGTTATCAACAAAAATAGTAGATTTGTGTTGAAGGTCCATATTTTGAAATTATATCAAACTATACAGAGTGCTGCATAACTCCGTTACAAACCGAACATATGATTTTTGAAATCGGAACCCCTGTATATTATACCGAATTCGGATTGGTTACATTGTTTTGGAGCTTTTGATATGAGGTTTTGCCAAGTTATATAGAGTCCTTTAAAAGATATGAACACGTTTATGTGAAAATCGTAGGTAAATCAACGCTCTGTAGCTTGTTTTACGTTAAAGAGAAAAATGTATTTTGCCAAACAGAGTTTTGTACTATGATGCAATATCTCCGTATCCTATTAAATTTCAATTATATTCTTTCTTATATACAGAGTGAACGGAAACTCGAACCTGTCATTTTCTTTCTTATTTCAAATGGATTTTATAGCAAAAATAGAATCTTCGATTATGTAACTTCAATTTTTGTCAAGCATTCCCTAAACCCAAAGTTTATAAAAACACAGTTATTTTGTAATATTTATTGTAAAATATAACTACTGACCTATTATGTGTAAACATTAAACGTTATATGTAACAAAAAATCCTAATTAATAATAAATTTCAATGAACAATCTATTCTAAACAAAACTAGCCACCAAAAGTATAATCCCAACCGTAATATTAAACTAAAGGTTCAAAATGTTCTCCGTAAACATCAATGCAATGCTGCAGAATAGTTCAAATGGTTGACTAGCATTTCTCAGCATATCAACGTTAGCAGATCGAAATGCCGCACTAATTATCTAATTGAAAAAAATTAATATACTTTTGTTAAATCGGGTGACCGAGCTGGCCAATCAGCATTGCATTGATGTTAACGGTGAACACTTTGAACCTTCAGCTTAATATTACGGTTAGGATTATACTTTTGGTAGCAAGTTTTGTTAAGAATGAATTATTTATTAAAATTTATAATTAATTATGATTTTTTGTTACATACAACGTTTATTGCTTTCACATAATAGGTCAATAATAATAGTTTACAATAAATATTACCAGATAACTCTGTTTTTTAAACTTTGAGTATAGGGAATGCTTGACAAAAACTGAAGTTACATAATCGAAGATTCTATTTTTGCTATAAAATACAGGGTGTTCCATTTGAAATAAGAAAGAAAATGACAGGTTCGAGTTTCCGTTCACCCTGTATATAAGAAAGAATATAATTGAAATTTAATAGGATACGGAGATATTGCATCATGTTACGAAACTTTTCTTCAACGTACAAGCTACTGAGCGTTGATTTACCTACGATTTTCACATAAACGTGTCCATATAACCCATTTACCGAAGTTTGTCGTAAGATTGGTACATGGTACATGTAGAGACCTACTTTTTTTACTTATCCTTCTTCCCCAACATAATTTTCTAAGAATTATTACAATCATATTAGTTGTAAAGCACACTTTCCCCACATTACCTTATTAAAAATGGCTTTGTTATCTCCAAATTTTAAGTCAGTTTGGCAAAAAACAAGTTTTAGCTCTGAGCAAAATACGCACCTGTGTATAGCGAAACAAACCCACTAACATGCTTCGGCTTGATCCAAGTCACTGCCAGCATATGAGCCGCAGGCCAAGTAGCACCCTAAAATATTTTTTCTATTTAATTAACCAATCACAATCAGAGAAATTTTTTTACCATAAAAACTCCTTGAACGAATCTAATAAAAACATGATATGCAGTTAACCAAGCAGCTGGAACCATTAGAGCAGGAATTCCTGCTCCTAGCACTCCGGCTCCAAAAAGCTTTTCAGCACCTACTCTTGCTGCTACTCTACTAGCTGCTAGTGGAGACACTAACGTACCCCACATAAAAGCTTGACGTAAAGCAGCCTCTGTTTCATCTGTTCGAGTCATTGGAATCTAAAAACTATATTTTGAAAGGTACACTAGGCCTAATAAAACATATAAAGTATAGAAAAGTAGGTGAATATAATATAGTACACTTAATAATGATGAGTGATAAGATTTAACTTTAAAATGATTTAATTTCTTAATTACAAGTGAATCATGTGCTACATAATTATATAAATCGAGGCCAGAAAGTGCCTCTTCTCTTTTATCATACTGACAATTGACATAATGTTGTGTCTAAAGCACCTAGCACCAATGGAAAGAAAGGATGTGACAAAAATGGCACTTTTATTGAGAAAATAAGTGCAAAACTGCCGAGAAAAAGTGTTGGGAAGAGAAAACTAAGAATAGAGAAGATAGAAGAAACTAACTGACCTTCAGAGCGTTTATTTTAATACTGTTTGCTCACCTCTATATGTGGGATCGACCTTACTACGTGTACTTCTTTTTTATTATTTTCGATATGACCAGGAGGTTGACAATAGCTAGTAATGTAGCTGGTATTCTCGACATATTCAGCAAATTCAGCAGCTGAATAACTAGAAGTGCTATTCGCACGTAAAGCAACAGATGCACTTTGTTCTACTACACCACAAAGAACAAATCCTGTTAGGACGAATATTACAAGAGCTTGGCGATTTCCAATTTGTTCTAAATAAAGTATCAATACAGTATTAAATTGATATTTTTCGATAGTTTTTATTATAAACCTTACCGTTTACTACTTTAGCAGCTTTTTGAAGCTGAATGCTGCCTCTCTTTAGAGTGGATAGTCCTGGAGGCATTTCTATGCAAGCTGAATTCATTAAAACTTTACACTCAACTACACGATTGATGAAAACTATAAACTCAACCTTACCGTTGCGAAGTCTTAATATAATTAAAGTTTATTATCATTTTCCTTGTTGCCCACATTCGGTTTCAATTGGATAATAATGTCAGTAAATTTGTTGGAATTATTATTTTTTTTATAGAGGGACAGTGATAGTCTACGTAGTCGATAATTTGTCGCGGTATTAACGTAAGTTGACTCTTTGAAAACTAATTAAAACTAAAATTAACAGTAGCCGTAACATTTGTAGATATTAAATAGGATTCAACATTGATATGCGGTCTTAAAATATAGTAAATTTGGAGTTTTATTAATCAAAAGCCAATATAACATACATATCAAGTGTGTAGAACCAAAAATTATTTTCAACAGTCTAGCTTTTATGGTTCATGAGATACAGCATTGTGACAGACGGACAGACTGACAGGCGGACAGACGGGAACACGGACAAACGGACAGTCTGACAGACGGACAAACGGACAGACGGACAGACGGACAGACGGACAGACGGACAGACGGACAGACAGACAGACGGACAGACAGACAGACGGACAGACGGACAGACGGACAGACGGACAGACGGACAGACGGACAGACGGACAGACGGACAGACAAACGGACAGACGAACACACGAACAAACGGACAGACGGACAGACGGACAGACGGATAGTCTTAGTAATAGGGTCCGTTTTTCACCTTTTGAACAGAGAGGATCACTAAAAACAGTCAGAATATACAGGGTAATCTATTTGAAAAAGTATTATCAACATTTTTTGGAAGAATACAACAAAAAAATTAAAATTCATGGAAAGCAACCTTTATTGTCTAAAAGTTCATCCTTATTGTGATAGAACTAACAATTATTTTATAATTAAAATATCAAAGTTGATGTTTTAGTGACAAAATGAGTTTCGTTCATTAAATTTTCCAAAATCCCATTGTGCACGCTATGTAGACATATACATATACCAGGAATTCAAACGACGCGAGCCATAAAGGAAACAATTAAACCACGTCCTAATATATCCCGCAGGAACAGAAATTATTCACATCACAGAAATTCATAATGTTATGTTACCATACCGGATGATTTACAGGGTTTATGCGCTTAAATGCCGAGACACGTCAATCTACGCTTTACATAATAGACATATTGCATAAGTGGAAGATTCATTTAATTTTAAATCCCTTCTGTCATACAATAATATCGAATGTTAACATTTTAAAGTAGCGAGCGTGGGGGTGTGTCCAAAAACGTGTTTTGTTTTGGCGTGACGTCACAGAACAGCAGACGAGATCTTTCTAATACCACATTATTACTATACACTGTATATCCAGTATATTATGCGCCTTAATGTGGTCTCCGATCTTTCTGCTACTTTTTTCAAGTTGTTTGGTCCATGTTAATCTCCAGTCAAGTACCCTGAAGAAAAGTTTCATTAAATATTTTATTAAAAAATCAACACAAGGATGTACAAACTCTGTTGTTTGACTAATATTTATGAGTGATTCAACAATATTATCTTCCGTAGCAACTTTCTCAAAAGTCATTTGGAATAATGTTTCTAATAATGAGATGTATTGTACAAAATTTTCATGCGGCATATTCAAGTTTCCAAAAGTATCCTCATTCGTATTTTCATAAGCTCTAAGGTAACAGTATAAAGACGAATCGTCTAAATTCTGATACGCTTGTGAATACGTCTCACATACAAAAGTAGCGAACAAAATTCTTTTCCAATGAATCATTTGTCTGAAAGTCTTCAAGCATTGCAGTATTTGATGAAAGGTGTATATTGTTGGAATAGCCTTTTTTAAAAAAAGTTTTCTTTTATAAGGTTGCAAAATCATGTCTGGTTAAAAATGAGCACCACATAAACGATGACTACTATTGTATAGAGTTTATAGTTTTGGCGCCAAGTCAGGCCTATCGCATGCTTCGAGCCAAACTTTAGCTTTGAAACAAAAACAACAAATTAAATCAATGCATGAAACTAAGGCTCATAAATGTAATATGAAGATCAAATAATAAAGTATTATACTAACAGTTTCTCACCTTTCTGAATCCTTTGGAGAAAGGTATAATTTTCCATCACAATTATAATATCTATTGTTACATCCACGAACTACACACACAATACCCGTTTACTTCTTTTTAATGGTATCCATTGCAAAAAATGCTTCCAAAGTATTATGACTTTGGTTGTAGGATACAGCGGCGTATTTATGGAAATAGGGAGTGAAATCCAGATTAAACACAGCAATAAAGATGTGGCAATTTATTGGAATGATTGAGATGACAGTTTGAATGAAGGTTCCTGTTATTTAATAACTGCAAAAATATTGGACAAACAATACAAACTTTTATTTTACTTAATAAATAATTTTACAGTCAATTATTAATAAAATCTTAACTTTTCTACTCCACTGCTTCTTCAAATAGGTAATTGAACTCACCTTTTTAAGCGTTTTTTGAAAATATTTTGAATCTCCTCGAAACTTTTACCTCTAGTCTCCGGTAAAGTGAAGAACATACTTATAAATCCAATTAAACTGCTACTACTACAAATCCAAAATGCGGAATAAAGTCCGAAATGATTTTCGATAATCGGAAAACAAAACGTAACCAAACTCGATAGACATCCAACGCTTATCAAAATCAACGCCATACCTCTAACTCTTAGATGATCTGGGAAAACTTCTCCGGCAAACACCATAGGTACACTTCCCAGACCTAGTGAATATACGGAAATGTATACGATAAGGCATAATACGGACGCCCATTGCAATTGGTCGGTAATATGTGACTGTATGTGCTTCAAGTAGAAGTATAAACCGAGAAAAAACATAGCAATCGATGAAGATAATGTGGAGAATAGTAGAGAAGTTCTTCTTCCAAGTTTATCAGTAAAATATGTCGCTATAAAAAAAGTTAATAGCTTCACCGCTCCGACAACGATTCCAACATGGTTTCCGGAAATTCCAGAGCCAGATTGATTGAAAATTGGAACAACGTAAATTACTATCACTATAATACCGGAAAGTTGTTCTATTACAAAAACTTGCATGCTTAGCATATACGCCATCCTTGCACAAGGATCTTTTATTATTTCCAAAAAACTTGATTGCTTAGACGTATCCGATGCTCCTTTCATTTGCTTAAAAAGTAGATCCGCATCTGAGGGGCTGTCCAAATTCTTCAATTTCTGGAAAGCTTTAGAAGCGTCAACAAGCCTACTTTTCGATATTAAAAATACTGGAGATTCGGGAATAAGCGGAGAGAGTAATAGATGAAGAACCGAAGGTATTCCGCAAATTAAAGTAAAATCCCTTACACCAGTAAGAGAACCAAAGACGTACATAAAAAGAATACCAATCGGTAATTGCATAGACATCAAACAACCCAACTGTCCTCTATTGGTTTCTTCTGCGATTTCTGTATTGTAAACAGCCACCGATAAAATCCCCCCACTAATACAAACTCCAGTTACAGCCAATGATATATAATACATCCAAATGTATCGAGAAAAAGCTGTTGTTATCAAACTGCATAGTAATGTTATGGAAGTTAGTCGCATAGTTTGTTTTCTTCCGATGTTGTCAATTATTTTCGCCCAGAATGAATAAGTAATTGTCGAAGTAAGCGCCGGAATCGTTGCTAGTATAGAAACTTGTAGTGTACTTATCGGGTATCCTAGAGGGTTTATATCATTGTTAGTGGATTGGAGTTGAGGTATAACTGGTGAAGTCCAAGCCAATACCATTCCATTTGAGATCACCAGCAAATCAGCTAAAATAAATAATAAATTTTAATAAAAGAGTGGATCCAAGTGTAAATGAGATTCATAACACTTAATTGAGATCTTTTCATTTATTAATTGGCTTCAACACTCTTATTTTTCGTGTTCAACTAGCATTTTAATCGATGTTACTATAAATGCGCCACTTTATCCTACCGTTTTTAGTCAATTTATAGGCCGCTACCGTCTAAGCGGCGCCTTAGCGTGTATGCTATTAAGAGCGCTCTCAAACGAGACACTTTGTGCCACTAGTGTCTGAAAAGAATCTAATATAAATAGACGCATTTATCTTGTCTCGTCTGAAAGCGGCGCTCTAAATGATCTCAATGGTTGGAATCTAGTTTTTGGAACTTTAGTTCTTTACGTCAGGTTATGTTTGAGCGACCGAGGGTCGCGACGCAAAAGATCTGACAGCTACGTTACGTTACGTTATGTTACGTTGCCTCGATATATGCCTTGCTTGTGTGCGTGTGCTCTCTCCTGAGTCTCTCCCTCGTTTACGAAGCAGCGATTCATGTGCTTCGGCCGGGAATCGAACCCGGGCCGCCCGCGTGGAAGGCGAGCATTCTACCACTGAGCCACCGATGCTATATTAAAATTCTATGCAAAGCTGGTGTTCGCAGTGCTGGTGATCTACTTGAATTTGTTCGGATAAATTTTGACTATTATTTCCATAATTTTTTTTGTTTATTTACAGCATCGGTTATCAGGACGGTAGGTTGTGTTTACTGGTTTCTAAGTTGTATGTATGTATGTGTGATTTTTGGGGTGACATTCACTGAGACCTAAAAGGTCTATTGTGCCCCCTTACTTCTACTCAGTTTCTGAGGAGAGTCTCAGAAACTAGTAGTTCCTTTAGTCCTATTTCCCGGAGGAATTTTAGGATGTCTGCAGGCTTCAACTTAGGCAAATGTTCCTCTTCTATCCAGTAATCTCCCAGGTGCTGTGCTCTAGGATTCTGGAGTGCTGTGCAGTTGGAAAGTATGTGGATGGAGGTTTCTTCTTCCATTCCACAAAATCTGCATTCTTCTTCCTCCACTATTTTGAGCTTTTTCAGGTGCCCATTCAGGCGACAATGTCCCGTTAGGATCCCTGTCAAAACTCTTAGCGCAGTTTTACTTTGACTTATGCATTCTTTTGATCTCAACAGGTTGTAGTCACCCAAAAGAGTCTTTGATTGTATAAGCCCTACTAGATCTTTCCAATGGTCAGATCTTCTCTTTTTCTCGGCATTACTTATTTCTTCCAATATTACATTGGAGCTGATTCCGCAAAAGGGTTCGGGCCCCCAGAAAGGTATTTCAGTCCCTCTCTTTGCTAGTTTATCTGCTATTTCATTTCCTTCTATTCCAGTGTGTCCTGGAATCCATAGTAAGGTGACTATGTTGTTCTCGCCTAGTTCATTGAGTTTGTCTAGGCATTCCCACACCATTTTGGAACTGATTACACAAGAGCTCAGTGCCTTAATGGCTGCTTGACTATCCGACATTATGATAATCCTTTGTCTTCTGTATCCTTTATCAATATTGAACTGGGCGCACTTTCTTATGGCGTGGATTTCCGCTTGAAAGATACTTGGGGTTTTTCCCAAGCTTTCAGAGTGTTTGGTTCCTGGTCCGAACACTCCTATCCCAGTTCCTTCTATTGCTTTTGAGCCGTCTGTGTACCATTGAATGGCATTCTTTCCAAGTCTGGTAATGGTATTTGGATCCCATTCCTTCTTGTTGCTCATTTCCGTAACGAATTTCTTTGAAAAGTTATATTTTTTCATAGTTTAACACGTCGGTAAGTGATTTACTTACCGTTCAGACGTCGAAAAGTAATAAATAGCATAAAAACAATTTCACCAAAATGCGAAATATATTTTAAACTGATCGAGAAGTATAAATGTCACTTTTGACATTTCGTTTATTCCAAAGAAATTTAAATTATTTTATTCGGAATTTATTTCAATAAGATCGCGCAAAAAATGGTATAAGCATCTCGAACGTTAAGGGTAATTACAACGTTTGCATGTAGATTCCTCTCGTAAAATTGGACAAAATGATATGAGGATTAAGGGGTCTAGCACATTTACTTTTCGAAATACAGGGTGTTGAAATTTTGAAAACTTGAATGTTTTAATTCGATAACTTTAAAATGGATGGATAAATTGATTTGACATTTGGCAGGTTGTTTTTAAATGTGAAAGGGCATATTTTGATAGAAATAGTAATTTGTGCAACTAGTGTGGATATGGTGGCCATATCGCACGAGGACGAAGTTTGGGCACGACGCCGTAGGCGGAGTGCTCAATCGTTCAAGTGCGATATGGACAATTCACACGAGTCGAACAGCATATCTTTTCTACGACCCACTCAAGAAAAAATCTAGAAAATAAAAATTTGTATAAACTGTAATATAACTTCAAATTGAAAATTTAACAATTCAATTTTATGTTTCCACTTATTTTTTGTGGTAAACGTACAGTTCTTGAATGTCCAATTTGTATAATGCTACGGTTTCCCTTTTTAAATATACGTTGCTGTTATAAGTAGATGTTGCCAGTCGGACTCCCTTATGAAGGGTACCGTATCATTATCTATAATAATGAATATTCTGCTAAATATTTCAAACGTCCACCTGTTGTCGTTATTAATATCAAGCAGAATAATTATTTAAAAATAAAATTAACAACAAAAAAAACTTCTTCGCGGGGAATCGAACCTGGGTCTACCGCGTGAGAGTCTGGTTTGCTTACTACTCGACCACCGAGGAATATGCAAATTGTTTATCCATAACGTCAGATGTATTACATAATTTTTGCTTAAAAGGAACTGAAGTTCCTACCGTGTGTCCCGCGACACGTTCTACCTTTTTTGTTGTTGCGCTTCTGTTCGGAGGTTCTGGTTTAAAAATTTCCAAATTTTGTCACAGTTGTTGTTATTATCACATTTTAATTTATGCCCTCCTAATCTGTTTTTAACAAGTTTGAATATATTTAAATCGGTTTTTAGGTAAATTAGAGAAGATAGAAGATAATTCAGGTGTTTTTGTTGTGAATGAATTTCCTAAATATCTGTAAAATTCCATACTAATACATTGTATAAATTAAAAAACTTCTTTATCTACGACCACCTTCAAAATTAGTCATTTATGAACCAAAAAAAATGTGTGAAATCATAAATTATATATACGTTAAAAAGTAGCGTAAATAAACAACGCTTTTCATATGGAACATCTGAAATTAGAATTCGTTGTGTAAATATTTGTTTATGGAAAATTTATTTTTATGTTTTTCAACCCCTTCAGAGCACATTTCTTAAATTTTTTCTTTATGTGGTCGTAGATAAAGTTTTGTAGGACACTTGTGCGTGAAGTACTTTTGCGCACTTGTATCATAAATAACTATTTTCTACTCCTATACTTTAAGTTGTTAATTAAATGCCAATTTTCAGTTTCATAATGATACTCATTCTAACACTGGTTTTCATTATTAAACTCAAAAATTGACCAATAGAAATCAAGATTTTCAAATACCCAAGTAAGGCCAACAGCACATAATCCACCTTTAAGAAAAGAAAATGAAACATGGGCTCGAAGCAATCAAGAAAAAGCACTTTCATTTGCCAACTACCTAGAAAACACTTTCCAGCCAAATGAAAGCGAAGTAACGGAAAACCTAGCTGTTATAAATGAAGTAGCCACCAAGGAAATAGAGCAAGTAACACCTAAGGAACTTATAAAAGTAATAAAAACAAACATCAATCCGAAAAAAGCGCCTGGATACGATAAAATAACAGGGGAAATTCTTAAATATCTGCCAAGAAAAGCAATAGTCAAACTAGCTCACTCAACATGTGCCTATCTGTTGGAAAATAGCAGAGGTCATCATGATTCCTAAACCTGGGAAACCCATGAATGAGGTTCCGTCACACAGACCAATATCACTGTTACCAGTCATATCAAAACTTTTTGAGAAAATATTTTTAAAAAGACTTAAACCCATTATTGAAACAAATACATAATCCCCACTCATCAATTTGGCTTTAAAGAAGGGCACGCCACAATAGACCAAGTCCATAGACTTACGGATCAATCAGAAAAGGCACTAGAAGAAAAGAAGGTATGTTCAGCGGCATTCTTGGACGTGGCACAGGCGTTAGATAAAGTCTGGCAACAAGGACTCGAACCTTAGAACATAAAGTAGTAAGGAAGGAGCGTGTGCTACATTTACCATAATAAATAAAAGAGACAAAGTCGGCCATTTTGGATAACCATTTTATGGGCGTATCATTTTGATTTTTTAGTTTACAAACAAATATATCAAATTTATTTTCAACATATCATTATTATTTAGAAAGCTTCTAGCTTTTATATCATTTTATAATACACTTGTTACTTACAATATTTTCTATTCTACTAAATTTTAAGTTATTGAAAATATTAATTCCATTTTATAGAAATAGTTTTATCCTATTTAAAATTGGGTACGGCGCCACTGATATATTCTATTCTACGGCGGCCATTTTGGATAACCATCCCGGTTAACTGTCCTTGGCGTAAGGATCCTTCCTTACTACTTTATGTTCTAAGACTCGAACATAAACTTAAAAAACTTCTACCTAAACAATAAAGCTTGCTGTTAAAATCTTACATTAGTGGAAGAATGTTTCGTATTAGATGCGAAGATCAATACTCACAACTACGACCAATAAAGGCTGGTGTACCACACGGCAGTGTTCTGGGCCCAATGCTGTACCTCCTATACACTTTTGATATACCAGTAACAGAACAAACTACAGTAGCCACGTTTGCAGATGATACATGTGTACTGGCAACTGGCAAAACTAAACAAGAAGCTAATAAAATACTTCAAGAAGCCCTAAATCAATTCAATGCATGGACGAAAAGCTGGCGCATTAGACTTAATGAAAATAAATTAGTGCATGTAAATTTTACAAATAAACACACTGGTCAAATGCCAATATTTATTAACAATAAAAGTATCCCATATGCAAATACGGCAAGTATCTAGGCATGAACTTAGATGCGAAGTTACGATGGAAAGAGCATATAAAGAAGAGAAGAGAGGAGCTGAATCTCAAATATAGAAAATTGTATTGGTTGTTAGGGAGAAAATCTGAACTGTCAACTCGAAATAAATTGATGATATACAAACAAGTTTTAAAACCTGTATGGGCATACGGTATACAACTTTGGGGGTGTGCTTGTGCAAGCAATATTGAAATCATACAAAGATTCCAGAACAAGGTACTAAGAGGCATTGTCAACGCTCCTTGGTATGTAAGAAATAGCGACCTCCATAGAGACCTGGGTGTGGATATGGTAGCAGACGAGATAAGAAAATTTTCAAAGAAGCACGAAGAACGGCTCCACAACCACGATAACGTCGAAGCAATCCAGCTGCTGGACCAAAGTGGGTTAGTAAGAAGACTCAAAAGGACTAAACCTTTTGAACTAGTGTAGTGGTTTAAACGCAGAGCACAGTGCGGGTTGTGTAGAGAAACCGAGTGAAAATAAATCTGAGTAGTTACCAGTGGGTCTAACTCTGTATAACTTTTTAGTTTTAAGATTAATAATTGAAAAAAAAAATACCCAAGTAGGCAGACCCAATATTTTCTGTAGAATGTTTGACAGTTTGACAGTGTTTTATGACAGTTTAAATCTCTTGCGTTAGTTTTTAAAATGTCGAGCGCCAGACCGAAAATACTTAATGACCAAGGCAAATACATGTTTAAACTTATTATTTTTGTTTACAATAATTTATGTAATATTTTATAACAGTAACATACTTATACCCTTCATGCTACCATTTCAACCGTGGTCCCGTGGCGCAGTGGCTAAAGGCGCTGGAGAAGGTTTTCTTCGATCTGTACATTCCGGGTTCGAGTACCGGGTAGTACATTTTTTTATATAAATTTTTTTAAAACTGCTCGTTTCATGCAATGGTTTTAACATGATCGTTGCATAATACAGGGTGTCCCAAATAAGAGTGACTGATTTTAAACATAAATGCCCATCTTATTAATTGCTCCAAAGAGATGGAGTTTTCACTAGTTCCACTAGTTTATCGAAGAGATTTTTTTAGGCTTGGCTGGCATTTCTTCCCATCAACACAGGGTGTTTTACTAATGTTGGTCAAATTCAAAAGGGAAAATATGTATTATTATAAATGGAACACCCTTTAATTTTTGATCTCATTCGAAAGAGCAATCATTCCCCTTTCCAAAAATGTATAGTTTTCTATCTTTTGTTTCATCAACAACAAAGATATTCGAGGTTTCATCTAGTAGTACATTTTTAATTAGTAATTTCATATGAACGTATTTTGATGCCTTAAAACAACTCATGCTGTGACCGTTTGACGCATAACAACAAAATCAGCAATTTTGACCACCACATTATTCGTTAATAGCACGAGATTCATTAAAAACGTTTTTTAATGATAAGTGGATTGGTCGAGCTGGACCGATTGAATGGGCACTGCGGTCTCATGGATTAACTGTCCCAGATTTTTTTCTCTGGAGATATGTGAAGGATAGGTGCTACAATCCTAAGCCTAACAATTTAGCAGAACTAAAAAATAATATCAGGAACATTATTGAAAACATTCCGCAAGAAATGTTAGAAAATTCATTTGAAAATTTAAAATTTCATTTACAGTTATGCATAAACGAAGAGGGTAGGCATACCTATATGCAGCATTTATTGTAATTTTTTTGTTCTTCCTCCTTCATATGTATTGAATAATGTTATCATGTTTTCTTACTAAATAAACTGTTTGTCAAATTTGTTGGCAATTATTCACGTAATTAAAAAAGTTATACTACATGAAACCTCGAATATCTTTGTTGTTATGAAACAAAAGATAGAAAACTATACATTTTTGGAAAGGGGAATGATTGCTCTTTCGAATGAGATCAAAAATTATAGGGTGTTCTATTGAAAAAAATACATATTTTCCCATTTGAATTTGACTAACATTAGTAAAACACCCTGTGTTGATGGGAAGAAATGCCAGCCAAGACCTAAAAAAATCTCTTCGATAAACTAGTGAAACTAGTGAAAACCCCATATCTTTGGAGCAATTAATAAGCTGGGCATTTATGTTTAAAATCAGTCACTCTTATTTGGGACACCCTGTATACTAATTATACGATGGTGGTTCAAATATAATCGGAAAAAATGCTCCATTTATTATCGAAAAACTGTGTTTTTAGAAGGTTAGAGTAGTATGCAGCATTGCTGGAACGTTTGGTGCGCATGAATTGAACATAATGAAGTTCTAAACAAATGAAATTGCTTTAATTCATCTATTAGTATGGATCTTCATCAAGTGGAAGCCTAATATATTCAATGATATATTAAAGTTTACTCTCCAGCCTTTCCCAACCTTCTTCTCCATCTTATTTCCTTTTCACCTAGCAGCATCCTATGCCGGCAGATTCGTTCAGTAAATCCACATAAATGGTTGGCCTATTCAACGATAGTATAAAACAATCAGCTACCATCGTCAACAATGTGGTAATACATTGTAAAAGTTAAAAACCAATTAGTTTTCTTCACTAATAGTCTGCTTAAACCTCTTCAAAGATGTGAGATGCGGCCTAAATGTCAAAATTTTAAAGGTGGCTTCGTTGTAAGGAAATTTTGTATGAATATATTTTAAAATCTGAATGTGTTTTGACTTTCATAGAGGGAGCTAGTTGCACAGATTTGTACCGAGTAGTCTTAAACATAACTTAAGTATAAAAAATAATAAGCTTTATTGTTAATACTTCAAATTACGTACCTATCCAGCCGCATAGATATATATACCATGGAAATTTCTTAGCTGGTTTATCTGTAATTAAATTTTGCAACGCCTGCTGTTTATAAAATTTTTTATTGTCCATTTGTATTTTCTAAGTACTTCAGTCACTGTAGCTGTAAATAAATCATTGTTAAGATAATTTGAAGATTCTTATTGATTGAATAAAATTTAATATTTATTGTACAAATCATACAGGTTTGAAACTCATGATATAATTGAGGTGTTCGATGTGAAATGCAATCCTAATCGTCAATCTGTTATCAAGTAAAGCGGATGTTTTTATTTTTATTTTTGATTCTATTATTTCCTATTTTTATTACAAGACGGTCAAATAAAATAAAACACTCGCTATTACGGAAAAATAAGACGAAGGCTTAATCGAAAACTCAGAATAGTGGAGTCCTCAAGGTTGAGTACTTTCACCACGTTCATGGAACCTTATTGTGCATGACTTAATAGGCTGGTTGAATGATCAAGGCATATGGACGCAGGACTTTGCGGACGACACATAATGATTGTCACCAATGGGAAATTTCAAGAGGTTGCTATGATTATCCTAAAAGGAGCAATACGAATTGTGGAGAAATGGTGCTTTGAAGAGGACCTTCCAGTGAATCAAAAAGAAAACCAAACAAGTTGCTTTTACAAATAGAAAAGTGTAGGGTACTGAAATATCTGGGATTGCCCATTGATTTCAGACTGTCATTCACCTATCATTGAACAGTGATAAGGATAACAACATCCTATGGAACATTAGTCTGGTGGAAGAGGACAGAAGTGTTTTCTGCAGTAAATATATTGACTCCAATCCAAAGACAAGCTCTTTTTGGTATTACTGGGATGGCATCAATGGAAGCCCTTACTGGACGTCCTCCTTTGGATTTTTTTTGTGAGGGCGGAGACAATAGAGTACACGCATCACAACTAGCAAAATGGAATTCTAAGAGGACTGAATTGTTGTATAATAGTCGAATAGCGTTGTTTTAAGGACTTTTTATTTCTATTAAGCCTTTTCTTGCGATAATTTTTTTTAAAGAAAATTGTTGTACTAAATGATTCTATAGTGACTTTTACAATATATGCTATAACGCATTATACGATCATTTCTTTAAAATGATATAATACCTTATAAGCCAGTTTAAAAAATATCAAAAATATCATTTTATAAGACTTTTATACCTATTGTATATGAGTTCTATAATAAACTATATAACTAACAGCTACAACATTATAAAATAGTTACTTAAGCTTGTCTTATTGAAGCTGTATAATGTTGTATAATAAATATTGTATGGCATTCAATTGCGTTGCATTATAAAACACTTCTTAGTTGTATAGTGCCTAAATATTCTTCGTTATAATAGTAGTTTGTGCAACTAGTGTGGATATGATGGCCATATCGCACGAGGACGAAGTTTGAGCACGACGCTGTAGGCGGAGTGCTCAATCGTTCGAGTGCGATATGGACAATCCACACGAGTCGAACAGTATATTTTTTCTACGACCCATTCAAGAAAAAATCTAGAAAATAAACATTTGAATAAACTGTAAAATAAATATCACTTGAAATTATAAATTTTCAACAATTTTATTCATAATAGTACCAATTCAATTTTATGCCTTCACTATTTTTTTGTGATAAATGTACAGTTATTAAATGTACAATTTTTATAACCGGTTTCTCTTTTTTAAATATGCGATGCTGTTATAAACAGTGGCGGATTTGCAGTCCTAGCCGCTCTAGGCCCCAGGCCATGTGCCGCCCTTTTCTCAGCACCGATCATTAGAGACTAGATACATAATTCATGAATTTACTTTATTGCCACTTTTATTTGATTCAGAAAATTGTTAACTAAAAGCTAGCTTATAAAGCTAGTTTATAATATTTTCCGAGGCCAGGGATGATTGGAAATTTGAATAAAACATTTAAAATGGTTTTAGGTTTCCTTTTTAATAAAATAAAGGTTTTACAATGTGTTACAAAACTCGTCGTCTGCACTTAAGCGCAGCAAAATTATTAATTAAATCTTCGCAATCCAATTTCCTTAAAAAATCAGCTTCTATGTTAAGCAAAGCAAGATCGTTTAGCCTCTGCTCCGCTTGCACCGTTTCTAGATCCTTCCTGCGGGGCGGCGCGCGCACGCATTCGAGCGTCGTGTAGAGCTTTCTAGAATGTTCGCGCGACACCGCTGAGTTGTTTTTGTAATAACAATAGGATAGGTATTCTTCCTAGATCACTAATATTAAACTAAACGTACGAACTATTTTTTAAGCACGATGTACGAAAGTATTTATACTTTAATACTCAAAAATAGTGATTTAGGAAGATTATAATCATACGTACGGTACGCGAGCCTCTAAAATATTTTGAGATACTTTGCATTTGAGTTATTTCTTGTTATCATCACTGAGTTTTTTTGGCACGATTGCCGCCCTTCGTATCTGGCCGCCCTAGGCCCGGGCCTACTGGGCCTTATGGCAAATCCGCCACTGGTTATAAATAGATGTTGCCCGTCGGACTCCCGCACGAAGGGCACAGTACCTATCTTTATTTATAAGAATGAATATTCTGCTAAATATTTCAAGCGTCTGCCTGTTGTAGTTATCAATATTGAGCAGAATAATTATTTTAAAATAAAATTAACAATTGAAAAAAAAAATTCTTCATTCGGAATCGAACCCGGGTCTACCGCATGAGAGTCTGGTGTATTGACCACTCGGCCACTGAGCTTTATTATAGGAAACCTCAGAAGTAGTACATACTGTCATAAGAACTAACGTCAATCGGTAGGCCCTTAAATACCCATTTTATTCTGTTTTTAGTATTTGTTATTAATTTATAAAGTTTATTTCATTCAAGTTTATTTTTATAAACAAATATTCTTGATCCAGTGCTTCTGGGAGAGACTTCTTTTGACAAGTTATTTTGACGTTTCTTTAAATTGAAAAAAAGATGAGTGACGAGTACTAAACGCGAATGCTGATTGGTGGTTTTCATATACGTTCTAGGATGTATATGAAATCATATACGTTCAGTTAACCGATATGGCCTACATTTCCATTCTCTAAACTGTGCAGGAAATGGATAATATACATGTGGGTGTAGAAAAAATAGTTATCGTATACCGTTCCATTTTACAATAAAATATTGTTTAAGGCATTTCTTTGGGATAAAATTGTTGCTTTATAAATCGCCATGTTTAAATAAGCAATTCTTGTACCGATTTCGCCGCCATTATGAGCAATTGAGTTGGAAACATTAAACTATATTGGAACATGTGACTTTATCCATATGAAGTGATAAACTATTAAAGTCATAAAAAAAGTATTTTAGGATATTCTATTTTATTATTTCTTTCAAGTATCTACTTGAAACTCAACCAGAATTGAAGCGCTTCATTTTCTTGCCAAATATATACCTATAATCTATCAGTAAAATTTGCGGCGCATCAAAATTTGTGCTATTAAACCATCCAAATGAAATTATAATTTTTTACTATCGATGTCCGCCCAAGCGGCCAAAGTCGTTTTGATAAGTTTCCATTTCTACAAATGAAATGTATGATGCACGTTCAAGTTGGAATATAATTTGGTTATGATATTTTTCACTAAGAATGCTCTTATAAACTACTAGATGACAGAATGTTTCTATTGTGCTCGAAATAACAGCATTATAAAAAAATATATTGCATTATAGGTACAACCATTTTGTAAGACCTTCATAGTGCCGCTTCAATCCAATTTTATAGATGTGACTACATGACACCCTATTAAATCATTTTATAGTAGCTGTATAAATGATTATAAAACAGTCGATTAAGAGTTGTATAAATGTGTATTAAACAGTCATATAAGAGTTGTATAAACTTTCAATAGAACTGTTATACAACCAAACAGTTGTATAAAAATGGTCCCTTTTTAGTTGTATAAGGATCATTTAATTGTTTTGTAGACCGATATAAGAATTTCAGTATCCTATAAGATATATCTTGTAGCTGTTTATACAACCCTTATAGAATTTAAATTGCTACTTGGGATATTTCGTATTTTGCTTAAATATTAATTTATAATAGTAAAGTTGATATAAAAAAAAACGAATGATGGGAAATGAACCAGTTTCCATTGGAAATTACTTCCAAATTTTAAAATAAAATTCAAAGTTCATTGCAGTTTCCGACCACCACCCAAGGATTTCCGAACGCTACCAATGATACGTGTGATGTCATACCATGTGATTACATTTGTCAATATGGCCAGTATTGCATTAGGTTCTGTGTAGTTTTGTTTTGTGTTTATATTGTATTTTAATCAACTATTAATTGCTTCATCGACATAAAAATATCATTTATATGTTTGTTTGTGTGCTTTTTTTTTATTTCTAAAAGTCAACGTAAAGTGGACATAAATATTCGATATTTCCGATGATATTTTGAAACTTTTAAAAGAAAATATTTTATTTACTAGTTCAGTGTTCAGTGACGATTCTTTCATATTTTGTGAGTGAAGATAAGGCTAGCGAAGGTTCTGTAAAAGCACAAAAAGCCCAAAGTAGACTCATTTATGCTGCTCGAATTTATGAATGTCAACAAATTTAATGACGTCACTCTGTGGGGCAGCCATCTTTATGACGTTAAGCACGTTTTGGCGGACTTTCAAATTGTATGATTTTTGAAGTCGTTTTAGAAGTAAGGTTTATATTTTTTTGAAAAAATAGTCATGCAAGGCAAGACCTTGTAAAGCGTCAATTCCCACCAATAGCAAAATTTTTGCTTGTACTTATGGTCAGCGAACAATGTTGATAGCTTGAGACCGAAGAGTATATTCACTGAGCTAGTTTACATCATCATCCCATCTGAGAATAGGTGGTGCACCCAGAAAATTCTGGAGAAATCATCTGGTTCATAGATCCAAAACAAACCATGGCACTAGGGCGGGTATAAAAGGATCTAGAAAGAGAATTATCCTCAGCCATGGTCGATATGGTCTTGATCTTTCAAGCAGATACGATTGACCCTAGAGCCTGTATTGATGAGAGGCTTTGCTGGAAGCTATCAGTAATCCAACAACTAGGTCTATATTGGTGAGAAACTGTGAAGAGTACCCTAAACAGTCCTGACCAGGGGATTGCACGTGAAGAAATGGCAGATCAGTTGACTAAAGAAGGTTCTAAAGGTTCTAGAAGAGTTTTGTGGAACCACAAAAGATCGCATGAAAGGAAATTAGGTAGATAGGGAGCACCAGCTCAAGTGGAGGTCGACACAAGGGCATCGTCATACAAAGAATACACTGAAGAAGGTAGACAAGGATATTGAAGCTGGGTAAGAGATATTTGAAGGCAGTTACCTACCTGGTGACTGGACACAGCACTCTGAGCAAAATGGACACGTGCTAAAGCCGGCGCACAGCAGACTCTTGGTCAAAAAACACTCGCCTACCAACAAAATATTAAACTTTATCAGGAATCAAGGACACCTAAAGCATAAAGGCTGAGGTGTCGAGATGTAAAGAGTAATATTGAGTTTAAAAAACGTACTTACCTCTATTCATAAACAATCTATATATTCACTGGATATTCTTATGTCCTCGTAGTGTATTATTATCTTTGCTAATAATGTCGGTATCTTTTTTAGTGAACCTTCTGAATTAATGTTTATGCTTCGCATTAATATTAAAATAAGAGACGTACCTGATAATGATAACGGCTGAATATTGTAAAATTCCAAGAGTTCAACACTTATGTCTGCCGTATATATTAACGATAAGAGTGAGTAATTAGTTCCTTCGAGATATTAAGGAGGGAAAATGATCTATATGTATTTATTTAAAATAATTAGTGACAAGTGAAGGTCTTCCGTTTTGTTTTGGAGCAATCCAGTGCCGGGGTCGCGGGAGATGTTGGTTTGGAATTGTTGATATATTTTTTTCATAGTTTGTGACCAATAACAGATCAATTCAATTCAATTCAATAATTTATTGCTTCCAAAAATTATACATTTTCATAGCAAGAGTGAACAAATAAAATATAATACATTCAGTAAAAAAAAATATATATATACCTATATATACATACAATCATATACATATATACATACATATACACATGTATACATATACATAATATACCTATATAAACTGTGTAAGAGTAAGGAAATATTTCAAGATTATTCATTCAAGACAAATGCTCGGAGTTTTAAAACAATTTGAATGTGAAATGCTATAGCTTTTGCAGAGTTAATAGATAAATTATCCAATGCAAGGAGTAAGGAATTTGGACTTTGCAAGAATGTCAAGTCAGGGGGCTTCATAGAGCTACATATTGGGCAATCTAATAGAAGATGATAGATGGTTTCGGGAAGCCTTTGATTACAAATTGTACAGATTTCGTCCGGATTAATACGATATACCGCTCCCCTACAAGAAAATTTTATCATGTAATTGTTAGAAAAACGCAATTGAGCTATTGTTCTGGTGATATGGAGTGGAAGTCTCAAATGGAGGTAGTTTTGTGCAGATGTTGATATAGAAATTTTTTTAAATATTGTTAAGAAAGATGAGTTATCTAGAAGGTTACAATCTTTGGTAAAAAGTTTATTTCGGAGACGAACTAGAAGATCTTTTTTGTTGTTTCTAATATTGCAATATGTAATGTTGTCCCAAAAATTCAAAGCATCAATTTGACAAAAGATTTGTTTAATTTGAAGGGCCCAGTTATACCTTTTATCGCACTCCTCTAACTGTAATTGTTTTTTGAAACAAATTTTTGGTAGTCTTGTGTTATCCATTAATAATATCTTTAAAAGCCAGTTTAATGCTAATTTAAAAATGTTGTATAACAATTTTACCCGGCCGGTTTCAAGCCTCAGTGCGAAGTCAGGGGTGTTAGCAGGTAGAAGGAGAACCCTTTTTAGGAATGTGGTTTGAATTTTTTCAATTAACAGATCAATTAAACCCATTTATCGAGAAGTTTTAGAATATCCACAGGCTTTAGTGTCTCTTTTCTATCCAGATGGTTTCAATTCGCAAGTCTATGGTTGATGCTTGATGTAAGCACTAATGAGAGGTGTAGACAGCACAACATCCAAATGGATGTCGGAACTGCTCACCACAAGAGTAGCAGAGACGAGGACGAGCAAAGACGTTGTCTCCATCTGCACTACCAGAGGATGCCCACAGGGAGGAGTAGCATCCCCATTAATGTGGAGTCTGACGGTTGATGAACTCCTGTGTGGTTTGACGGATCTCGGAATATCCTGCCAAGGATATGCCGACGATATTGTCATAACAGCCAGGGGGAAATTCGAAAATACCCTTTGTGATATTGTACAAAAGGGTCTGAACTATACAAATAGCTGGTGAAGGCAAGTGGGACTTAAATTGAGACAAGAAGTCAAGTATCTAGGTTTAACTCTAGACAGTAAACTCCTGTGGAATAAACACGAAAAGGAGATTACATACAAGGCAAAAATGGCTCTAATGGTGTGCAGAAATCTGGCAGGAAGAAATTGGGGTTGTTACCCAAAAATCCTAAGCTGGATGTACACTGCCATAACGAGACCAATCATCACTTATCCATTGCGTGGAGTAGTAGTGCTAGCCTATTGACGACGAGAGAAAACCTCTCCAAAATTCAAAGACTGGCATGTATATGCATAACAGGAGCAATGAGAACATGCCCAACGGCTGCCATGGAAGTGATTCTCAACCTCACCCCTCTACATATGGTGGGAGTAAGCGTTGCAGAAAGAACAAGATACAGAAACTGAGTAGAAGAAAGGGGATAATTGACTTGGTTATACGGGATATCCCAGGAAGAAGGAATGATACGAAAGTTAAAATCGACAAGATATACTTTATTATTTTAAAAACATTTTTTGAATTTCAATGAGAGTCTTACCTTTAGTTTCTGGCATTATAAAATAAATAATGAGACATCCGAGCAAACTAGACATCGAAAAAAACCAATAACAATAATGCGGCCCGTAAATATCAATAACCAAAGGAAAACTGAAAGTAACTATGCTTATTAATATCTGATCCATTAAAAAACCTAAAGCCACACCTGTTGCTCTTAAATCGTCGGGATAAATTTCTCCTGAGAACACCAGAGGTACGGTTCCCAAGCCTATTACGTATGTTATAACGAAGACTACAACACAAAGTATACAAAACCACTTTATATTATCAAAAGCATGCGAATTGATGTGATTCAAATAAAAATATAATCCTAGGAAAAACATGGAGATTCCACAAGAAAAAGTGGATCCTTGTACGAGCTTCCTTCTTCCAATTTTGTCTATAAGATACGTAGCAGGTATGAAAGTGGCCAATTTGACTACCCCTACTAAAATGCTAATTTCCTCACCGGATAATCCAGAATCAATTTTGTTGAAGACCAGTGGTACGTAACATAAAATAGTGGAAATTCCAGACAACTGTTCTGTTATAAACAATATCAAGCTTATAAAAAACGCTTTTCTTGCACCACAATTCCTAAAGAGATCTAAAGCAGTTCGGTTTTTAGTTAGATCTCTGGAAGTTATCATTTCTTTAATTTTTTTACATTCCAATTCCAAATCTATGGGATTTGTCATTCCCCTGATTTGTTCCAGAGATTTAATAGCTTGAAAATCTTTATTTGTTTTTAATAAAAAATAAGGTGTTTCAGGTATAAAAATTGTACCAACTAGAAGAATTAAAGGGGGTACTGTACATAACAACGTAAACCATTTAACACTAATTAAAGATCCGAATATATAACCAAATAAAATACCAATTGGAATATGCATGGCTAGTATGGACATTAACTTTCCTCTGTTTGAATCTTGTGAAATTTCTATGATGTATACAGTTGCAGCAATGGGTGCACCATTAACACTGACTCCGATCACTAACAACGTTACATAATAAACTTTTATATCGGTAGAAAACGCAGTCATGGTTAAGCCACAGATTAATATGCAGCAAATGATTCTTATTGTCGGTTTTCTTCCTATAATGTCGATTATTTTTGCCCAAACTACAAACATGATTACTGTAGTGTATGGTAATACAGTGATTAAGGACATTTGAAAGGCGGATATTGGCTCATTGAACGGATTGATATTGGAATCGTTCGATTTCAGCTGCGGCAAAACTGGCGAAAACCATGATATCGATAATCCAATTGAGAGCATCAAGAGATCAACTGAAAATAAAAACAATGTAAAACATCGAAATTTTCGATAATTAAAATGTTATTTTGGTCAAATTAGATATTATCAGCAAATGCTTTTTATAAGGATTGAATTTTAAACTAAGTAAATTCTTACCAAAGAAATTTTCTCAATTTCTAAAACTTTATACAGCAAATGGAGCCTTCAGAGTATCGTAGGAAGTTGCTTACTGAGAACTTAAAGAACTGAAAGCAGTGTTATGAGCTAAACTATAACAGCCTTATGAAGACATTGCGTGGAGTAATCGAACCAGGCTATTATCCTTCACAAAATTCAAAGACTAGCCTGTATAAATGCATTACAGAAGGATGCAGTCTTGCCAGGATCAACCTGGGAAACCCTGGGAAGCTGGCGCCGAAGAAATATTAGACGATGACCAGGAAAAACCAACGTTTAACAGTAGGATTTCTGACTGGCAACTGTCAACTAAGGAAACACCTTCATACTATGGTGCTAGTGGACATATCAGGAACAGGAAGATGAAACTGTCAAGCATGTCCTATGCGAGTGTCCGGAGTTATCGTCGATAAAAGAGTGTGTGTTCGGTGAGTCTTGGCCTACACCTGCCGAAATAAAGGAGATGTCTCCTGGTGACCCACTGGGAAAGACAGGATGGACGATGACCTGGGAGGACAACTCCTCGGGAGGATTTACAATGGGATTTACAGATACAGATACAGATGCATTACAGAAGCAATAAGAACATGCCGAACGACAGCCATGGAAGTGATTCTCGACCTTCTACCACTACATATGGTGGTGGAAATAACAAGACACAGACTAAGAAGAAAGGAAATCATTAAAAAAACCTCCTCTTTACTTATAAGAACTGAGAAAACCTGGGACATACCACAAGTTACGGAATGCATGCTTCAAGAAGGAATGGAATCCAAATATCATTATCAGACTTGGGAGACAATCATACAAAAATGGAAATAGGAAAATAGGAAAGTGTGCCCAGCGTAATATTGACAAAGGATATCGAAAGGCAAATAATTATTATAATGTTGGATAGTTAAGCAGCCATTAAAGAACTGAGCGCTTGTGTAATCAGTTTCAAAAGGGTGTGGGAAAGCCTAGGAAAACACTATGAACTAGGCGAGAGCTTTACTGTGTATTCCTGGACACACTAGATTAAACGGAAATGAAATAGCAGAGGAACTAGCAAAGAATCTATCTGCATCTAAGAGAGAGATAGAAAGTCGCAGGCTTAAGCTGTCTGTATACACAGATAAAGGCAGAGAAGCCTCTCATCAGAGTTCAGATAGACATTCGCAGCTACACATTTGCCTATAGCTTGTTGCCTCTATTTGTATTGCCTTTATGAAGACACCTTGTTTGAAAGGTATTTAGAATACTATTTTTCTTTGAATGTTTTTGATGGTTGAAATGAATAAACGCTAAAATTTTGGTTTCACTTTCGATTAATAAAGCTTCAAAAGTCCGCCTATGGTTACCTGTAGAAAATATTGTTTGGTTTTCACTTGCGATAATATCTTTAATTTTCAGTTTAATTATTATTTAACGAGGCGTTTAAGTACCTACATAAATAAAATGCCTCGTGAGCTAACTGACAAGGTCACAGCTATCTTAATTATTGGTGAAAGTGGAAATAATTTTTTTAATAAGATGTTCCCCTTATATCGAGTACTTATTTGAGAAAACTTTTCCATAACTTCCAACAAACGAGTTGATATAATTCTAGTAAACTCTTCTTCTTCCACAGCAAAATTAGCGTCTACCTGTGGTGTCAGTCATAGTACAGTATGTACACAGGGTGTTGACAAAAAAGAAATTTCCCCCATAGAAATCAAAAATGGTGCATCAACTTTCAGATGACGACACCGATCCAATTTTGTGAAAATATGTCCAGGAAAATTATCCAGCAGCCTTACTATACTTACTAAGAGCAATTTGTTTTAGTGATAAAAGTACTTTCTTCCACAATGGAAATGTAAATACTCAAAATGTGATGTATTGGAGATGCATAAATCCTCACACGGGAAGGTATTTTAGGAATCCACCTAATCAGGCCTCTTCTTTTGAACTCTAATTTAACGATTTTAAAGAATCAGAAAAAGCCATAATATCAAATATTAAAAAAACAATTGAACTGGTTTGGCCACCAAGTAAGAATGAAGCAAGATAGAATAGCTAGAAAAGTAATGGAAATGGGAATATCAAGAAAAAGACAACGAGGAAGACCCAGGAGGAAATGGATGGACCAGATTGAAAAAATTGGGAAGAACTAAGGAAAGACATTAGGAGAGATGAAGGCATTAGCCAGGGACAGAAAATAATGGAAAACATGGGTTTAGGAAGAACTCCAATCCGACACTTGAGAAGGCATAAGGATAAGAAAAATAAAGAGAGAAAGAAAGAAGAAGCCATTGAACGGTTAATTCCTCCAATTTTGGAAGATAAATCATATGAATTTGGTAAGTTGGAAATAACATTCCAGCAAGAAGTACACTATTTTTTTGTAGTAAGACTTTATATAGATGAGGAATATCCTGGTGGATAGATATTGACATATTTTATGGATGTTTTACTGTCAGGATGTAGATAGAGCACATTTTGAACAATTATCATAAGAGTTTGTTCTTGAATATTCTCTAATTTATGTTTAATACTCTGTGATAATTTTGTAGCTCTGTCTGTTGTTCAATCATCAGTCACTCGTATCTTGTATCGCATTCGCAGAAAGCTTTCACACAAGACGATACAATTTTTTCTACAACGATTTAAAAATAAAACATTGTGCGCATAGTTGTCCAGGTGATCTTTGCAGTTAGTTGAGAAACCCCAAATCCTTCAGACCAATTAGTATAACATCGTTTGTACTCAAAACGATGAAAAAAGCTATTGATAACCATATTAGAACGGGAATCCTAGAGAGACTACCTCTCCACCCAAGTCAGCATGCTTACCGGGCAGGCAGATCTACGGAGACTGCACTGGTACAACTGACGGAGGATATCCGAGGTGCTCTAGACAACCAAGAAACTGTACTATGTGCATTTTTGGACATAGAAGGAGCTTTTGACAATACTCCACATGAGGCTGTCAGAGCATTAAACAGAAGAGGCGAAGACAGCACAACATCCAAATGGATGTCGGAACTGCTCACCACAAGAGTAGCAGAGACGAGGACGAGCAAAGACATTGTCTCCATCTGCACTACCAGAGGATGCCCACAGGGAGAAGTAGCATCCCCATTAATGTGGAGTCTGACGGTTGACGAACACCTTTGTGGTTTGACGGATCTCGGAATATCCCGCCAAGGGTATGCCGACGATATTGTCATAACAGCCAGGGGGAAATTCGAAAACACCCTTTGTGATATTGTACAAAAGGGTCTGAACTATACAAATAGCTGGTGTGTAGCAAGTGGGACTTAGCATCAACCCCACTAAAACCATCTTGATAGCCTTCATTGAGAAAAGAAAACTCAACCTCAAAACCATAAAACTTGATGGGAACGAGATTGAATGGAGACAAGAAGTCAAGTATCTAGGTTTAACTCTAGAAAGTAAACTCCTGTGAAATAAACACGAAAAGTAGATTACATTCAAGGCAAAAATGGCACTAATGGTGTGCAGAAATTTGGCAGGAAGAAACTGAGGTTGTAACCCAAAAATCCCAAGCTGGATGTACACTACCATAGTGAGACCAATCATCACTTATGGAGCCGTTGCGTGGAGTAGTAGAACTAGCCTATTGACGGCGAGAGAAAACCTCTCCAAAATTCAAAGACTGGCCCCACGGCAGCAATGGAAGTGATTCTCAACCTCACCCCTCTACATATGGCATTGCTACATCGAAGGCGAAGGAAACGTAAAATTATTGCTGGATGTAACAATCGAGTAAATCGACGTTACTGGGTACATCCACTTTTGCAAGTAAGATACGTCGAAGCAGCTTTTTACACTATTTTTGAGAAATGAAGACAACATGAAGACACATTTTTAAACTACTTTCGAATGACATTATCAACGTTCGATTACTTACTTGCTCGTCTAAGAAGTAATATAAGCAATACTGCAATTTTATTTTACTGATACATCTCACGACAAGCAGCGACACGTCTGGAAATGTTTATTTATTTTTGTGGTTGGTTTAATATCGCAAATTTTGTTACCATATGCAAGCAAAATCTAATGTTCCGTGGTTTTTACTGTTTATTAATCTCATGTATTAGTTTTTAGACATGTTTTGTGAACTGAATCTGATCAAAGGTTATTATTATATCGGATACTATGAAGAACGATTTTTATTTATTAATTATAAACGTGAGAGGCGAAAAAAACATATTACCTGTTAAAGCACAGAAATACATGAACCAAGGAATACCTTTCCATGTTTTAATAGATGGGATTGCTGATTCACCTTCCAGCTTTTCCAAATCCATGAAGCTGTAACTATCGATCCAAACTGAAAATCGTTATTATTTTTATATTTTTCGTAGTTTATGAACTAATGTTCATTTGAAAGGCAAATTATACGGTTATCTTAGCTTATATAAATGTGCTCATTATTAATAATTGTCCTCTACAGCTATTGGGGAGAATATGGTGACATATCTTAAGTTAGTATCATTAATTTTATACATTAATTATAAAAAAATAAATTATTTTTATAGAAATAGCAGTTTTAAGTCGTCTAGATAATAGTGCGAGAAAAAAGGGATTCCAGTTAATTGACGATACAACAAAATAAGAGTGTTTTATGGCCGTTTGTACCAATAGATGTATGAGCTTAGAATAGCTATGGCGAGTTTAAAATTTAAGGGTCGCTTAGTTAAAGTTCAGTTGCACCAATTTTTTGCTATGCTTCTTAGCAAAAAGTGTTTAATACATTTGTCAACCTCGCAATTTAAGTTGAGTTTTATTTATTTCTCTTTAGAGGAAAGTCACCAAATATGGAATAGTATCCTAATATGGAATGCCTTCATTTCTCTAAGACTATAAGTATGAAACGCAACACTCGACTATCTTCTGTTTCATTCGGTCTACTAACTATCGCACCCACACCATCGAGTCAGTTGCGCGAATGTTTCACGTGTGGCAGGCGTGTTTTGTTTTGTTGTCGTGCAGAAAATTTTAAAGGTAAGTAAGTAATAAACGAGTAATACCAGCTGTTATGTTTGTTTACGTAAGTGTTATACTATTTAGTATATCGGTATTATGTTTATTTCACCATTTTGATCTTTTGTCATTAAAATATTGTGACTCTAAAAAACATTTAGAAGAGTTTGAACTAGTTTAAAAATCCAAATATGGACAGTCGTCGGTGTCTAATTATGGAATATTAAATTAAATGCTTGATGTGTGGGCTCTGGGCACATTATGATTGTGTTGGTCCAGAGCATACTTAGATCTATGACTTTTGCAAGTAATTATGTAACTTCTTTCATTTATCACAATATATTATATTTATTTAATTGATCTCAAAGATATTAATGTCCATTTTTGTTATTGTTATGTTGACTTATGCTCACATATGGATGCCTATTCCATATTTGGTTACTCATTTGTAATTTTGCTTTTTTAATTTGATAACTAATATATTTGATTGAAGGCTGTTAATTACTACATATAAATGTATGACTGATTAGTAATAACATTAAACTGATTTAATTTATATGAAGTTTTTCTTTTATATCCCAAAAACAAAATGGTATTCCATATTTGGTGACTTTCCTCTAGTTTCTAGTTTTTGTGGTTAGGAATAACGTATTAAAAGCTGTTAAAAGTCAATTCTTTGAAAATCGAAGGATTTTATTCCTGCTTTTCAAATAAGAGAATTGTTATAATGGTCAAGCGAAACCAAGGCTTTCTCATCCAATTTTTCATAAAAGCTTTTACGGTTGTACCGTCTTCTTGGAATGCATTTTCAAGAATATCCAATACTTCCAGATCATTCTCCATAAACATCCTTCTTCAAAAATGAAAAAAACACACTTGAAATTGGAAGACGAAAAACGAAAACCCAAAAACAGAAAAATCATTGACATATATGTTGATGAAAACACAAGAATGTTAGGCTAGAAACGTCCACTTTGAGGATAAGTGGAGAATAGGCGAGCGATTTTCTGAGCTTAGCTGAGTGCAGCTTAAAATGACTAGTTGTTCATGGTGCAAAACTAAACTTTCTCAAAGCGCCACTTAACTTTAAGTCTACTTAAATATCAATTGGTTCAAACGGCCATTAGACCATTAAGACTTCAATATTAAGAATGTAAACGAAATCAGCTACTTAGGAATTGATATCAACAACAGAAATGACAAAATGGAACAGGAGTGCAAAAGTACCATTGAAGACATTTAAATCTATAGCGATGTGTTCACTCAAGTTTATATGGAGCAGAGCTGTGAAACTAAAGTTTGATAAAGCTACGCGGCCTCTGTAAGGGATGAGTAAACATGACTGATATTCGTCATAAACATACCAATGGCGTATAGTTAAAAATGGTTCTTGAATTCAAATCGCCACAAAACATACCCTAATAATCATCATATTCATCAGAATCTTCATACTTGAGCATCTTCTTTTATTTATCACCTTGGTTATGTTTAAGCTGAACTACCAGAACGTAAATTTTTCTTACAATTATTATTACTATTAATATATTAATATCTTCACACACCTTTAAACCTCTGTAGTTTGGCTATGGAGTGTCTTTCTATAAATATATTGATTCATTTTTTAATAAACCTTCGTTAGAAGGAACTTTTGGTGAAAAGGAAATTAGGATTCAAGGACATGAAATCACATCTAGTATCTGTAGGTTGCTTTTGTGAGGAGACGCCCAATATTTAAAGTTAAAATGATATTCCTTTTTTGAGATTGGGTAAATTAAAACAGATTTTATGTATAACTTATATTTAGAAGTGGAAAAAATATTGTTTCTACAAAGTAGTCCTAAATATAAAAATGTCCAAACTCTAACTAAAATATTTTTCAAACATGTACAACATTCAAATTTGAAGAAGCTGCGTAATTTCCAAAAAAGATTTCCCTTTCGTTTCAGGCATGGTAAAGTAGATACTAACAAATCCAGTAGCAGTTGTGGTTGCGCAAATCCAAAAGCAATAATAAAGCCCCCAATGAGCGGATATCAAAGGAAAACAAAAAATAAGGACACACATTATCATTTGATTCACTATTAACGCTAAAGCTATACCAGCTGCTCTAGCTTCTTTAGGAAATATCTCTCCAGCAAATGCTAAAGGTACGTTTCCCAATCCGATGCCATACGAAAAAATGTAACATAAAACTAAAATTATAGAACACCATCTAATATTAGTGATAAAATTTGAACCAATATGATCTAAGTAAAAGAAAATACCAAGCAGCAACATTATACTTGAGGAACCAAAAGTGGAAATAAGAATTAAGGTTCTTCTTCCTATTGTTTCTACATAGTAGACAGCTGGAATGAAGGATACTAACTTTATGAGCCCTACAAGAATACCAACAACATCACCCGATAAACCAGAATTTGCATTGGTGAAAATTGGAGATACGTACGTCAATACAATGGATATTCCCGAAAATTGCTCTACTATGAAAAGCTGAAGGCTCAAGAAAAAAGCTTTTCTTATCAAACTACTCTTAATAAAGTCTAATAAACTTCGCGACTTACCCAATGAAGTATTTTCGATTGTGAATTTAATTTTTTTAAACTCAAGCTCTATCTCACTAATATGTTTTTTCCCCCTTAAAGTTTCCAAAGCAGCAAATCCTTGAATATCATTTTGTTTCGATAATAAATAATAAGGAGATTCTGGTAAAAAGTAAGATAACAATAAATACGTAATAGGTGGTATTGCGCATATTAAATTAAAGCATTTCACGCTAGTAACCGATCCTATAATATACCCAAGTAAAATACCGATTGGTATATGCATCGACATTAAGCAATTTATAGTTCCCCTGTTCGAATCTTGCGCAATTTCTGTGTTATAAACTACCACAGATAAAACTCCTCCGCTGGTTAACACTCCGGTTAGAGGTAAAAATATAATATAAAGTGTAAAGGTCTTAGCGAAAGCTAATACTAATAAACAGC
>CAJUYH010002763.1:0-37493 GCA_910591685.1 Galerucella tenella
TTTTTTTTTTGGAAGGAGGAAAATACTTTATGTACACCCGTCGCTTGGTGGTCCATAGCATCAGGGTAGTGTGGGAGTCTCCAGCAAGCTGGCATACCCACTAAAAACCTCCTTGTCCAGTCACCACATCAGGAATCGTCGAAAGGACATAACATCCAATGCGGCCGGCGACGGGCTCCACAATCTATGCCTCTTAAGACATTTGTTTTTCTTCTATTCATACATTCTGTCCCGTCCTTTTTCCTCTTTCTGGAATTCTCTCTCTTCCAGCTCCTTCTGCCTCATCACACTTCTTATGTAGCTCCCTGCTTTTCTCCATGCATCCTCAGAGCTAAGCATGGACTTTAGGATCCCTTCCGGGGCTGCGCTAAAACCTCTCTGTGTTCCATCTTTAGCAGCTCGTCAGGGTATGTTTGACGTCATCTATCTGCTGGCAATAGATGCAGAGATTGTCCACGGCTTTACCAATTCTGTTAGTATAGGTCCTGAAGGAGCCGTGTCCGGTCATAAACTGGGTGATGTAATAATCCATCTGCCTGTGCCCGCATTCCATCCAGGCTTCTAGGTCAGGGATTAGCTGTTTCGTCCATTGAGCGGTCAGCTTGTTGTTGCTCCATTGGACATGCCACTCCTCCATTGTTTTCCTCCTTTCCTCTTCTCTTTCTATATCCGTCACTTTCTCCAACTCTTCTAACCTTCCCATTTCCTTCGCCAAAAGGTCTATTGGTGGCACCCCTGCTACCACGCAAATGGCCGCGGCCGAGAAAGTTCGATATGCCGATGTTACCCTGAGAAGCATCTTTCTCTGAGAGGATCTGACCATGTCTCTGTATTTATTTTTTCCCATAGCATCCTTCCAGACTGGAGCCGCATAAAGCAGCATCGACTGGACCACCCCGTATAACAGGCGCCTTTTCTGCGTGCCGGGTCCTCTCATATTCGGGAGGAGTTTGGATAAGGCTGTGGTTTGCCTGTCTGCTTTCTCGCAGGACCTACGAATATGTTCATAAAATATACGTTTATCATCCAACCATACTCCAAGATACTTCACATATTTTTTTGGTGTTATCCGTGTTCCGCACAGTTCAAAGTGCACGTCTTCCCTTTTCCTCGGACCCTTTATAATAATGGCCTCCGTTTTGGTAGGCGCTACCTCCAATCCATTCCGACTCATCCATCCTCCTATCTGAGCGACAGCTTTGTCTGCTTTTCTCATGAGGGTCTCTTTTTTCCTAGGTAAACTACTATCAAATACTCAAATGTCAGTATACTTTCCCAAAAACTCAACAAAAAGTGACTCTTTCCACACTAAAAAAGTACGGAAACGTGGACGCACGTGTTAGGTACACTATTTTTTCTACTAACATGCGAAAAAAAACCAAAAGTTAACATAAAGAAACATTTATTATTAAATAAATATAAACAAATTAATTATTGATTCATATATTGATTAATATTCGACATCCATTAGATGAGGCTTATACCAGGGCCATTAAAGAATTATTGAAACATACGTTTCTTTTTATCAAAAATTATAGCAGAATTTTAATAAATTTATTAATTTTTCAGTCATTTGGTAAACTACAACCAAAAACTTAGTGACTCTTTCCACATTTAAATAGTAGCACGCTACTAGAGAAGAAAATTTTTGTTGTAAATTTTGAACCCAATGGATGGGGGATATGGTGAATTTTGAGATTTGGACAAATTTTCCGAAACCTTGGAATTATTGATCCAAAAATTAATTCGGAAATGTAAATATTCGCCCTGAATCGATTGCAATTACAGCGTTGTAACTGTTCGTTTTCTCCAGTTCTGAATACTTTTTGCTTTATAATTTGCGTTTTTCGGGGATTTCTACTCCGCTCCAATTATTTGTAAATTAAAAACCCCTTTGGCTACGCTGTTTCAATTTTTTTCACGAACAGATTTATTCTTCAAAAGTGCTGTGCTAACGTTTCAATTCAATAATTACAGACTTCTACCTTTTTCACGAGTTTTATGTTAATATATTGTGTTTTTTGAAGAAAATTTTACCACACTATTTTGAGGAAAAATACGACTTTGACAAATTTTTAACTAAAATCTTGAAAATATTTATTCAAAAATTAATTCTTATATTGAATCAATAGATTGTATTGTAATTGCAACGTTGCCTTTTTCTTGAAAAACTCATTCATGTATGTAAATGAGTGAAAAAAAGTTTTTTCCATTTTACTTCCCAGTACTAAGAAATGTTAAAAATTTCCCCATTTTTATTCACAGTAATAAATCAACCCGAATTACACGTGAAAATATCATTTAAATTTGCATTTCCATAACTTCCCTCGAAAGTAATCCCATAAAATCAGAAATGTTTATATAAGTTTTCCCAACAAGTATCCTTTTCGTCCACATCTATCTTTCGTACACCGTCAATGGATTATTTTTATTTGTTACTTAACTTTTCCAATTAAAAGTTGAATTGCAACACCAACACTCGTTCAAAGACATCTCAAAAAAAATCTTAGATTCGATACAATTTTTCTCTACACACACACGCGAAACGGAAGACGCAATGCGCCAATTTCCTCAGCTTTTAACATTCTTATCGACTTCCAAGGCTCCATTTCATTCTCCCTTCTTCCTTGATTAAACAACAAAACTACTCACGGAGCTAAAATGATTTCAAATGAAATAGAATCCTAATTTATTTAGGCATACAGAAGGTAGCCAACGTTTAATAAGAATTCAACTCCATTTTTCAGTCATAAGCAGTAGGATATCTTTTAAAAAGGTTTTCTCTACCCTCACTTTGTTGAAAATTGAATCCAAAAGTTGATTTGTCATGCCCAAAACCCCATTTTACGTGGTTTTCTAGGAAATCCCAAGCTGGGTAATGTTTAAATAAATGATTTTCTAGAAAAAAACATGATTTAGGTGCCTATTCTGTAACTTGTCGTTATGCAACGACGTCGTTACGGTAACGATTATTATGTTAACGATAATTTTTCAAAGTTAGATTCTGTAATAATGTCGTTACGTTAAAATCTAGGGACAAAACATAACGATAATATTTTCACAGTTTTATAAAGGTTGGTATAATTTTTGACATCTGTAGCTGTTTTGTTAGGTTAGGAAAGGATTTTTGATTGACATTCACGTAACTTTTATCATGGAAAAGGACAAAGTTAAAAGTCAGTCCATTAAGACAACAAGGTCACAATATATAATGTATTTGGATGAATTGGGTACAAATGAAGCCTTCAGGGACAACAAATTGATCGGCTAACGTTAGATTGTGATGACCCATGACCCATTTAAATAATCTACACCCACAGATTTTTGATAACTCCCATGAGCTAAGAAAATGAATGGTTGTGAAAAACCTAACTATGTGAGGTGTTCTAGTATTACGACTACCATGATTCAAATAAGGCAACAAGTCCTGGAATAATTCATAAGCAGCTTCACTGTTTACTAGAAACATCTGCCGGAACACTTCCTCAGGCAACTTAAAGGGGTTACTTCGGTCTCTTAAGACACGAAAATTAGTCCTTCGTGTCTGTCTAAAAATATTACATATGTAGGTATAGCTTAGATTATTTTTCAACCCTTATAGGAATTTACCTTCTATTCAATTCATCCAAAACAATACGTAGCCGTTGATCCATCTTAAATAAAATATTATCTTTGTATGAGGAACAATGTTTTTAAGATATTGAAAAAAAAACACAACAAACCTCTTAACCAAAGACTTGCTAACCCGATTACGACTGCTGCATAGCTGACGTTCGTCAACGACATAATATCAGCCATTTTGTCGTTATCTAACAAAGGTCGTTCCGATACTGAATATATAAAGTCGTTCAGTAACGATAATCGTCCACGAACGACATCGTTACTAATTACAGAATAGGCCCCTTAATATCCAAAAAGGACCCTGCACCATTTTATAGGTAATCCTGGCTCTCGTACGATTTTCGATTTTTTTGATATGTTGTTGTCTTAATGATAACTAAGAGATCGTGATGGGTTAAAACTGTGTAGGTCCTCCGGTTTGGCGGTGGTGGCGTCTTGTAGTTGCGTCCTGAGCATAACATTTTCCCTCCTAGCACTATAAATCTCGCAATAATAGCAAATGTCTTGTATGTCTGAGGCTCATGAGGAGGTCTGCCACACTTCTGTGCCATCAGAATCACGATTTCTCCAGAGTGTGCCTCCGCAATGGTCAATTTGTTAGGCCGGTGTTTTAACAGCAAGCGGAAGCAATGAAACCGAACAAAATCATCAACAATCACGTTATGTAGGTTAGTTGGATCCATCTTACTCCCAAAGTCCTCACGAGTTGGCCCCAAAAGACTTTTCAACATTTTCTTGATCCCACGCACCCATCTCTAGTAGTAGATACTTCATGAAAAATCCGGTAGTTCGGATAGATACTGGGATAGATATTTGTCAAAAGAAACCATCACCCGTGACAGACGTCAATCGGAACAAGCCCGACATTCGCATTCACGATATAATATTTGTGGTTCTGAGTGTGCACCAGAGCGCTACCTGAAATCGAAAATTGCTTCGTTTGCAATACAAACCGCTTTGTCGGTAGGCTAGTTCTTGATGAGAATATGGTTGTGGACATTCGTATACGGATGAGAGAGCTGATAGTTTAATAAATAAAAATGATTCAGTGGCTTTTTATTTCAATTAACAGCTGTCTGCTTGTGATTGTCGAAACGAATACTATAGACTCCACAATACCCATATGTATTAGGCAATTGAAGATCAGACAATGGAAAGTGAATCTACGTGGGATATACACAACTGAAGATGCAAATAGGTCGTTCCGCTTATGTCAAAGGAAAAAATAATAAAAATACGCAGCGTCAGGACATAGAAGACAACAAGAAAATGTCTGACAATTTCCGATTGACGTCTGTCACGGGTGATGGCTCCTTTGACAAATATCTATCCCAGTATCTATCCGAACTACCGGATTTTTCATGAAGTATCTACTACTAGAGATGGGTGCGTGGGATCAAGAAAATGTTGAAAAGTGTTTTGGGGCCCACTCGTGAGGACTTTGGGAGTTAGATGTATCCAACTAATCTACATAACGTAATTGTTGATTATTTTGTTCGGTTTCATTGCTTCCGCTTGCTGTTAAAACACCGGCCTAACAAATTGACCATTGCGGAGGCACCCTCTGGAGAAATTGTGATTCTGATGGCACAGAAGTGTGGCAGACCTCCTCATGAGCCTCAGACATATAAGACATTTGCTATTATTGCGAGATTTATAGTGCTAGGAGGCAAAATGTTATGCTCAGGACGCAACTACAAGACGCCACTACCGTGTTTGGTACTTTCTAAGGAATAAATAACTTATTTTGCATTTGACTACTAACACAGCATAAAGCCGTATTTAGTGGGAGAAAATCGAGATTGGTAATATTATTGACTTTTAAAATAAGTGAGATCAACACAAATAAAATAATATAGTAAGAGAAAAAATTTGGACAAATTACAATCTGCAATAAATAAAATCTATACACTATACACTGCTTTCGATTTAACAAATTGTTGCCGACAACTTCTACAGCTAAGTACATTTGACAACAGCGGTTAAAATAGAGGGCACTGAACACACAACCATCGCTGACTGCCCACAATTATTCTTCTCTCTCTTCTAAGTAGTTTTTCTCATATTTTCCTTGTAGTATTTATGTAAATCGTTCGTCGCGAAAAGAATTTTCGCCCCGTTTGACTTTGAAGTGTAATGCAGTATCCGCCGGGGCCTATAGCCCGAGAAGTGGTTGTTGCTTCTCAGTTTAACGGACACTGTTTTTGAAATATAATTTTCAAAACTTATAGAACGTTAGAATACGATATCTGCGATATCTATATATTTTATATAAACTTTTTACATTAAATAACGAAAATGGAAATAATACTATTAAACGTAAAGCTTTTGCAAACATAACATAGCTTTCACAAAAACCTCTATTTTGAATAAAGTTTTCCAAACAACGATATATTCATTAATCCAATGCCTGGCGTTTAATTCGGTAGAATAAACGATTTAAATTCCAATCAATGGATTTTAATTTTGGATTTAAATGATTGTGTATTAGACGGGAAGGGAATTGTAAATATCTATCAATTTTAGTTAAGAGCTTTAAAATTATTTATTTTGAAATAATAAAAATATATATATTTAATATCGTCAAAACAAGACCTTCACTTTCAGATTATCGCCGGCCACAATAGTGGCCGACAGTGCTAATTTGATGAATTTTTGGGGATTCTTAGTAACACATTTTCGAAGGACTTTTTAAACTGCATTATAAAATTATTGAAAAACAAGCAAGGCAAAATTATTGAAAAGCCGAGATCTAAATATCCTAAATGTCGACAGACCCACTAGATTTGGTAATTTTTCCGGTTTCGAATCAGCTATTGACCTTTCACTATGCGATCTGCTGCTGTCACCCAGTTTGGAGAGGGATGTAATTCAATATTTGTATGGAAGCAATATAAACAGTAATACAGCAAAAAGCACAGTATGGCAAAGCTTGAGGAAAAAGGTAAAAAGGAAAAAGTAAAAATTTGAAATGAAACTATTCCGTTTATAAATAACAAAACTTAAATAGTGGAACAATTTGCACGGTATTGTGAACGTAATTCCAGCAACCACAACTATACAAAAGACTTTCAAATCAAAAAACTAAATGAAAAAAAAGGTAGAACGTGTCGCGGGACACACGGTAGGAACTTTAGTTCCTTTTGAGCAAAAATTATGTAATACATCTGACGTTATAGATAAACGATTTGCATATTCCTTGGTGGTTGAGTAGTAAGCATACCAGACTCTCACGCAGTAGACCCGGGTTAAATTCCCCCCTGAGGAAGATTTTTTTTATTGTTAATTTTATTTTTAAATAATTATTCTGCTTGATATTAATAACGACAACAGGTGGACGTTTGAAATATTTAGCAGAATATTCATTATTATAGATAATGGTACGGTACCCTTCATGAGGGAGTCCGACTGGCAACATCTACTTATAACAGCATCGTTTATTTAAAAAAGGAAACTATAGCATTATACAAATTGGACATTCAAGAACTGTACGTTTACCACAAAATTAGTGGAAGCATAAAATTGAATTGTTAAATTTTTAATTTGAAGTTAGGTATATTACAGTTTATAGAAATTTTTATTTTCTAGATTTTTTCTTAAGTGGGTCGTAGAAAAAATATGCTGTTCGACTCGTGTGGATTGTCCATATCGCACTTGAACGATTGAGCACTCCGCCTACGGCGTCGTGCTCAAACTTCGTCCTCCTGCGATATGGCCATCATATCCACACTACTTGCACAAACTACAATTTCTTTCAAAATATGCCCTTTTACATTTAAAAACAACCTGCCAAATGTCAAATCAATTCATCCATCCATTTTAAAGTTATCGAATTAAAGAATTCAAGTTTTCAAAATTTCAACACCCTGTATTTCGAAAAGTAAATGTGCTAGACCCCTTAATCGCGCAAAAAAAATATGGAAATAACAGTAAAAATTTATCCGAACAAATTTAAGTAGGTACTGCGAATACCAGCTTTGCATAGAATTTCAATATAGCATCGGTGGTTCAGTGGTAGAATGCTCGCATTGCACGCGGGCGGCCCGGGTTCGAATCCCGGCAGGAGCATATTATTATTATGAATCGATGCTTCGTAAACGAGAGAGAGACTAAGGAGGCACATAACGAAGCAATGTAACATAACGGAGCGTAACGTAACGCGTAACGGTCAGATCTTTTGCGTCGCGACCCCTGGTCGCTCAAACATAACCTGGCGTAAAGAACTAAAGTTCCAAAAAATCTTGTCTGGATTTCACTTATTAACAAAATAATTAGTTATGAGCAAATCTAGAACCAAGACCAAGACAGTATTGCTGGTCTCGGTCTTGCTTCTCCGGTCTTGGTCTTGGTATTGCTCAAATACTAATTGTAGTCTTCGTCTTGGTCTCGCGTACTCAGTCTTGATCTTGGTCTTAGTCAAATAGTTTGTTACTTACTTCTTACGACGTTTTGGAAAATAAAATGTTCCAGTTTTTTGATAGGTATAAATTATAAATGATCAATATGTTATATTTAAGTTAAGACGAATATTCTCATACATCCTATTTAAAATTGAAGTTATAATTTTTATTTTAGTCTTGGTTTTGGTCCTGTTCTTGTTTATTCGGTCTTTGTTTTGATATTGCTAGTATATGTATGATCCTGGTCTTTTCATTGGTTTTTGCAAAATCGCAAGAAGAACCATAGATGAATTGAATGAATCAATAACATCCACAAAAAATTCTTCTCCAAGACCAGATGATATTCCATGTATATTCCAAAAAGGCTTACCAAATACGGGAAAATTATTTCTTCTGAAAATGTACAATTTTTTTTTGGCTTAACCAGGTATTCTTGAAGTCTTGGAGTGATTCCATTATTATCCCTATACTGAAACCCAACAGGCCAAGAACCAACTTAGATGTCGTCCTATATCACAATGTGTAAAAGCTTGGACAAAATGGTTGATAAACGACTTAAATGGTACCTAGAGCAAAATAATAAATGAACATTCCTATTTCATTTAAGTACGGTGTTGTACGCCTGAAAGATTGGAATTATCTATAAGCTGCACATTGTTAAGTTCCACATTGAAGCTAAACTGGAACAATCCGGCATAAATATGTGTATTATATTTTTGATGTATTGGTGTAAGAATATTTTTTTAATCTTCCCATATAAAGATCTATAAAATCTTCAAATACGAAACATTGGCATTCAAACACATAAACATTTTTGAGAAGCGAATATTCTTATACAGTGTGGAAACCACTTATGGAATAAAATTCTTTATGTCATTATTTTAGAAAATTATAAAAAATGCCGAGACACGTCACTTTTTGAATTGAGTTGTGCGTTATGTAAACATAAATTTAAATGTACAGGGTGATTCACGCAAGTATGCCATAGTCGGTGTTGTTTTTTTTAATGAAACACCCTGTATATTTGCATATTTTTGAAATCCTCTCAATGAACCGATTCCAACAAACTAAATAATGTATGGTCAATTATGAATTATACAGGGTGAAATTTTAAAATTAATAATTTATTACACTTGAAATATTGGTACTTTTTTAAATTAGCTAAATATGGATTTATCAAATATAAACTAACTAATTATTAGATGTATTTGTATATTGAACAAAATCGGTAAATAATGTGGATTGTTTTAAATCTGTAAATAATGTGGATTGTTTTCAGTTGTTGATGTGTTGACAGTTTATACTGAAAAAGTAAAATCTTTGTCAAACACTCTTTCCTTGTCGACATAACAATGAAATATTTAACTGAGACTCACCGAATTGAGATTTTAATGATGATCGGGTACGGGGATAACTGCAGAATTCAAGTTGAAGTGGCAAACTTATTTAATCACAGGTATCCCGAATTGCCTAATATTTCACAAAGTACTGTTTCTAAAATTCATGCACAATTCAGAGAACTTGGACATATCAAACCATTGAAAAGAAAACCACACTTCGTTGAAGATGATGTGAAAGTGGATATTTTGTTAAGTGTTGCAGAGAATCCAACTTCAAGTACACGTCAAATTGCCCGTGAAAATAATGTTAGTCATACAACTGTTCTAAGATGTCTTCATAAAGAAAAACTTCATCCCTACAAATTAATTTTTGTGCAGGAGTTAACAGAAGACGATCCAGATCTTAGAATGGATTTCTGCGAAAGATTGATAAATAAGCTGAACAGAAATGAGATAGCTCTTGGTACCATTCTTTTTTCTGACGCATCAACATTCACATTGAATGGAGAGGTAAACCTACAGAACTGTAGATATTGGTCAGCAGAGAATCCTAATTGGATGCGTGAGACACATACTCAGTACCCTCAAAAGGTGAACGTTTGGGCCGGTATCATAGGCGACCATATTATTGGTCCTATATTCATAGATGGAAATTTGACAGCAGAAAAGTATTTAAATATGCTTATAAATGAAGTTATTCCTGCGTTGGCAAACTTATATCCCATAAAATCTTTCCCAATAAATAGATTGGACGAAGAGGTACTATTGAGTGGCCAGCTAGATCGCCAGACCTTACGCCGTTAGATTTTTTTCTGTGGGGTTATCTCAAGAACAATGTATATGCAACACTACTAGCATTGTAGACCTCAATGTCAGGATAACTACAGAAATACGGAATATTTCACCTCAAGCTTTAAACAAAGTTAAGGAGGAGTTCTATAGGAGACTGTGCTATTGCCAACAACTAGTACTATTTGCAGGTGCGGCTCTGCAAGGTAAATCCGAGAAGTTTTTATGGTTTTATTGCATCTCAAGCTTAAGTCAAGTCAAGTCAGTTTCTTAGATCGTGAAAAAAACTATACAACGATAAGATATCGTCAATCGAATACAGCCTTCATATGAATATTATTTATTCTTAAGAGCATTTACATTCTCGTACATTCAGCATTTTTATTCTTTTATATTTTTATATTTTATTATCTCCCTCGCATACAAAACATACAAAATGTTACTGCTATTTGACTGGGACTGGAACAGATTGTGACTGTGACGATTGTGAAGCAGTGACAAAGTTTCAATTCGTGAAATCGCAACCCACCTCTATGACAGTCGTTTCCATGCAATATAATTTATTATTACTTATGATTTATAGCACATTTCAGTAAGTAGGACACGCGCGATGCCTTATCACGAACAATATCAATTTATTGCAGACGGCGATGGATATCTATCGTGTAAGTGATTTATTCCAACAACATACACTCAAATGCACAAATGTTTGCATAATGTGCTTAATCGTTTCCACATGTCAATAACAATGGGAGACCGATGCTCGTACATATATTTGTTTTGACTGCGGCTTGTTAAACATCGGTTTCATCAGGTATTGTGTGATAGGGTTTCAATGAGGAAATGATTTAATTTGTTATACGTGAACAATTATTTAATTGAATTGGAAAATTAAGGTGTTTGATATTGTGAGTTTTTTTTGTCTAGATGTAATGGATTTGCAACAAAATTTGTAAATTGAATTGGCACCAAATGCCACAATTTTGAATTTTATAAAATAAAACTTGTGACATGTGGTAGTGGCCAATACCAACTTTCTTGTTCTAGCAACCTCCTGTATATCATTTATTTTTTGGATTCTTCAGAAAATTCGAAACATAATTCATGTACAATATACCTATCTTCAACTGTTTCGGAAATATTAAATATTTTCAGATATATTACAAAAATTAGCATGAAATTATTTTATTTCACAAATTCGCTACATTAGACTCAATACTTATTTTCAGTAGTAATATCCCTAGGGTCTTGATAATACCACAGTATACCAAAACAACCAGTAGTGCATCTCAACTTCGCGCATCGGTTGTGCGCAATAATTTTATTTGGCCTTGAAACGGCCATTCGGGTTTAGATACGAGGTCCGTATTAACTAACAGTTCTACTTTTTGGACAGGGAAGGATTAGTATAATTCAAAGTTGTTAAATTTATGTTTCGAAGAAAATGTTATTGAGTAGATTAATGTTGTGAATATTATATAATAAACAATTTGAACATGTTACAAGGAAAAAACTCTAGAGAATTTAGAATCGGCAACAATAGCAAAACAAATTGTAATAAAACAGAGGATACACTTATTGATTTTTATTAAATACCTAGTTAAATTTCATAATCCAATATTATTTAATTACAAATTAAGATTACATCTCATTAAATATGACGCCAAATAATTAACTAATCATTATTATAATAGAGATCATGCAAGGCCTATTTTTATTAAATTAGAGATTTTCACAATACCTTGTTTTTACATTTTGGAAGCTATCATTTTTGTGCATAAAAATAAACATAAGTATACCACTGGATCAATGATACACAACTATAATACAAAATACAAAAACCTGATTAGACTAACAAAAATTAATCAGGAAGGTACTGCTAGGCAAACAGAATTCTATTACTGTAAAATATATAACACTTTTCCAGTATTATGGAAAAACTTTAAACTTAAAAAATAAAAATTTATAGTGAAAAAGGCGCTTGTTGGGCAGACATTTTATGAGATTGAGGAGGAATTCGATTTTGAATGGCCCAGATCTTCATATATGAAGATTGATTTACTCTTTTAAATTTAATTAAATAAATAAAATTCCATTTTAATTGTAAAATAAATGTAATTATGTTGGATTTATGTAAATTAATTTTAAACTTTCAGGTGTGTAATGACGTGTCTAAACATGTTGTGTTTGTTTATTTATAGAAGAAACTGGCACAATATTGTATACATAAATTTCTTTCTTTCTTTATTATCTTTTTTGAAATTTTTATTTATGTGTATTTCTATTTAAGTGTAATATAATCCAACTCTTATATATGAATTTATAATAAATAAAACAAGAAAAAAAGGAAATCTAAAAAACTTTTTTTTTTCATATTATATAAATATGATTTACTTTTACAGTTCTTTGCAGCACAAACTACACCTGCTTTAACTTTATTCATCTTATTTGATTACTGTCACTCAAAAAAAAAATTTTTTAAATCACACCACGCCACTGCTTACGCGACTAAACCAAACTAAACTGTCCCTAAACCGAAGTAGAATATACGCCGTCCTTGCTGAATTTGAGAGGTTTCTAAACCGAAATGGCGAACTGCGCACAACCGATGCGCGAAGTTGAGATGCACTACTGGTTGTTTTGGTATACTGTGATAATACTGAGATATTTTTGTCATAGAGAATGCTGAAAGCGTGTTGCTTGATAATAGCCCAAGGCCGCAGGACGAGGGCTATTTAAAACTACCGTTGTGAAAAATACAATTGGTAAATTAATTGAATCGTTAGATGCAAAACCAATTCTCCGCGATATTTTTAATCCAGTTGTCAGTTTGACGTTTAATTAATTTTTAATAAAAAATAAACACCAAACTGAAAACACCACATGTAGGGTATTATCGCTGTAATCCTGAGGTGATTGGATGAAATTTGACACATGACTTGAAATTAAGTAATTTGATTACTATAAGTAAAAAATTATCCACATAATTCTGATCTGATCGAAAAACAGCCTCACTGCTCAACGTTAGCCAGACATCAATTTTTCGAATATTGAAGGAAAGTAAAATGCATCCCTATAAAATGATGATAAAACGAAACAAACCATACCCTAATTAGAGGAGATTCCATGAGAAAATATCTTATTTACAACATGTAACATAACACGTTGGTGCCAATTTGCAACATGATCTTACCGGCGTCAACTTGTCCCGGTAAACGGTAACCGGTGTTCTCGCCGCTTTGACTCAAAAGCGGCAGAAAAAGATCACCGGCACGTAGAACTCTTAATAGGTAACGGTATATCCCAGGGTTGGATCTTTGCCTAAATTAGGATTTTTTGGAACAATCATACAAGGAAGAAGGCTGGTACAGAAACGACAACTTATTTTTTATTATCCTCTTAACAAGTAAAAAGAGTACATTGATGAAGTCAGATCATCGATAAGGCCTCTCAACGTTATTTCATTTTAAAATGAAAGCATTTGAACATTCGGCACTATACTTTTATGCAACTGGAGAGTCAACTTTTAAAACACCACTTTTTAGTAATATCCAAGCATAATTATGGTATATTAGCGGTCAAGACACGAAGTTTTTATCACAGTTTTCTTAGAGAGCATTCATAGAAGATTTTTCTGCTACACAGTTAGTGGAAGACAGGTTTAACACATCTTCTCCGCTACACGGTTAATAGAAGACTACTTTAAAACATCTTCTCTGCTAGATAGATAGTAGAAGACTCCTCAAAAAATAGCGCCAGAAAAGAAAATTGCTGGTTATAAACAACCCCAATTTGCTGAATTCTAAACTAGAGGCGGGGCAAATAATTAACGGACAAATTCTTTAAAAGTGGTTAAAATGAACACATCAAACAGAAAAGCGGCATAGAAATATTGAAATATTGTGAAATAATGCTTTTCAAATGTAATTCAAATTAATATAGTGGATTAAAATTAACCCACATAAACTTTGTAATACAATTCACGTTCATCACATTAACATTAGTTACACTATAGCTTATCTACGTGCTATCCAGTTTTTGCACAAAGTTTAATAGTTAATTACCAAAATTGTTTGTTTTTTCTACCTATACTGTAGTAGTACTAAGTATCTATTGTTCATTTGGTAGCGCTAATAACCTAAAGGGCTGATGCGCTTAATTTTTCTTAAATGAAAAAAATGATTCCAACTTAGTTGCTCAGTGAAGACGATTTCGATAGGAGAATCTGGCAATGCTAGATAACAATGTGATCCAACTAGAAGATGTTTTGTTTTCTGATGAGAGCACATTTCCACTTCACGTTAATCGTCAAAATTACCGCTATAGGGCTAGTGAGAATCCTCACTGGATGAGAGAAGAACATACGCAATATCCTGAAAAAGTTAATGTTTGGGCAGATATTGTTGGAAATTATACCGTAGGTCCCTTTTTCATTTATGGCAACTTGAATGAAGATACATGCTCAGAACTACTCCAAAATAATGTCGTGCCAACTTTGACAAATTTATATCCTGGTCCATCAAACCCAATTCTGCCAATACAATATGGATTCAGCAAGATGGAGCCCCATTACCAAATCAATGTCCGGCAGTACCTGAAGCAAAATTTTCCAAATCGGTGGGTAGAGAGGCGCGGATAGACTAAAAATTATGGAGCTGTGTAAAAAAACAATCCATTTTTTCAACTCTAATATCCTACTTCGGAGCATAATAATCTACATAATCGCGGTTCTGGGATATGTTACTCTTATAAAAGTTTAAATAATAAGTTTTATAACGTTATGCAAGGCTCCAAAATTTAGCTAGTAGGTTTTAAAAAGATCTTTTAAAATACTCCTGAAAACCGTCTTAGGATTCTCCCTTTTATCTTGAAGCCTACTTGTGACCGCTTTATCCTGAAGATGAAGAAATTTTATGCCAAGTTAAAAGTCAAAATGTTACTTTGGCGGTATATTTGGCAGTAATTAAGGATTGAAGAGGGACAAAATGAACTTGATACGTATTTTAAACAACAGAATTATTTAAGTCACTATAATTACTAATCTTGTTTTGGTGAACAATTTATTTTTACAAAGCTCTAACTAGGGTTGATTTTTGAGGGTTGGTATATTGTGATAATATATCCTATCCAATCCAAACCAAACCAAAATTCACCCATATTATGTTAATTTTACACTTTCATTACTATTCAAATGATTTTAATAATAAGTCCCAAGTTGTGCTCCACTTTGTTCTAACATTGCCATTTTATGAAATATTGTTGAATCAGACACTTTTTTACTCAACTAAAAACTCTACATTGCTCGTAAATATCGTTACAAAATATTATGTGATTACCTATTTCTCTCGGGAAAGTCTAGCAATGACGCTTTCCACTTTTTTCTCCAAGATTTTGTTCATCCTCCTGGGAAGCATCCTAGTATTTATTTGAATGTAAAAATCGATTTTCACAACGAAAGAACTCTCAATACGAAGTTATCAGTATTTATTTTTAATGATAAGAATCTTTGCTTTAAAAGTTCGGAATCGAAATAAATCCAATTTTAAACAGCTGTTATTTTTTGCTTAATTTCCCCAGTGCAATTTCAAAACCCTGTACGTATGTTAATAAAATGAACAAAATAATTATGTTCTCCACTTTAAACAACTTAAACAAGATTTTTTTCCAATTACAGATGCTGCTGTGGAAGAATATTGGAACAACATAAATCAACGACTGATACCGAGCCTCCACTTCCTGGAGAACTATGGTATCCGAGCAAGTGCACTATAGCAAGTCCCACAGACGCCTATGGTATATTAGAATTCCAAGGTGGTCCACATCCTTCCAAAGCTCAGGTATGTTTCATGCATTACACTTAGGATCCCAAAACAATGGGATAACTTAATATTTTGACTTGTATCGATCTAGGAAAGAATTTTTAACTAATTGACAGTTGAAACTGATGGACCTTGTTCGGTAGATGCGTTTTGATGTAAAAAAAGGTAGAACGTGTCGCGGGACACACGGTAGGAACTTTAGTTCCTTTTAAGCAAAAATTATGTAATACATCTGACGTTATAGATATACAATTTGCATATTCCTCAATGGTCGAGTAGTAAGCAAACCAGACTCTCACGCGGTAGACCCGGGCTCGATTCCCCGTCAAGAAGTTTTTTTTATTGTTAATTTTATTTTTAAATAATTATTCTGCTTGATATTAATAACGACAGGTAGACGTTTGAAATATTCAGCAGAATATTCATTATTATAGATAATGGTACGGTACCTTTCATGAGGGAGTCCGACTGGCAACATCTACTTATAACAGCATCGTATATTTATAAAGGGAAACCGTAGCATTATACAAATTGGACATTCAAGGACTGTACGTTTACCACACAAAAAATTAGTCGAAACATAAAATTGAATTGTTAAATTTACAATTTGAAGTTATATTAAAGTTTATAGAAATTTTTATTTTCTAGATTTTTTAAGTGGGTCGTAGAAAAAATATGCTGTTCGACTCGTGTAAATTGTCTATATCGCATTTGAACGATTGAGTACTTCGCCTACTTCGTCCTACAAAACTGTATATTTACCCTTCAGTAGTCATGAAACGTCTCTGCCAAAATACAATCTTAATATCCAACAAGATTTTTCAATAAAACCTGCAAAAATAATTAAATACTTGGGTATTTACATTGACAATCACTTACGGTGGAACCATCATATGGAATATTCAACTAAAAAGCTTCGGAGTATCATATTTCGATTTAAGCAAGTAAGCCAATTTTTGAGCTTTAAATGTAAAACAATACTATACCATAGTTTGGTTGAGTCACACCTCAATTATGGCATTATTGGCTGGGGAGGAGTTTCAAGGAACTATCTAAATGCCCTCGAAGTGTCTCAAAGGCGATTCCTCCGAATGATTCTCAACAAACCTACAAGATATTCAAGCTCACTACTCTATACTGAAACACAAATATTAGATGTTAGACATTTATACATTATTCAGATAGGATGCCATCAATATAAAAATAAATACAAACTTACCACTCACAATCATAGATACGCGACAAGATCGAATAATCAACACTGTATACCAACAGCTCTTGAAACAATAGGTCAAAAAGGTTACTCCTACTTGCACCTAAATTATTCGGGCAACTACCACAGAGAATTATCTATGAAACTTCTTTTAAACGTTTCAAAACCCAACTAGTAACATTTGAAAGAAACAGACAAAACAAAAATACACAAAATGATAGAATGCTGAATCAAAAACAGAAAAGAGTAAACTCATATACGAAATGTATGTCTGAAATACAATCATGTAAAAATGGATTTATATTGTTTTTTGACTGCATTTTTTTTTTAATTTTGACACACCAGCCTATATTCACCACATACAAGTATGTACAATACTTCTGTGGATGTCTAGATGTTTATTCAATTTTATTTGTAGGTATTTTATCACTGATTTGTTAAATTTATGAATAAACGTTATTATTATATTATAGTGAGAACACAGAGTGGGGAAGTGCTAACCACTGGCCTCTCGAGGCTTTAGTTGATATTCTTGATTGGTGCAATCAAATTCAGAAATACTCTAAATTTGATATAAAAACATATTTTATTTCGATCGTAGAAAAATGTTGTGTGTGCAACACGTTCAAAAAGTCTTTGTCTCGAGCTGCAAACTTCATACATCATGCAACAAAAATGCGCAAGTTACACAAATAATTATTTTTAATTATTCTGGATACAGAATAAAGTAAAGCTTTCCAGTTTTTTTTTCAAAATATCTGATATGCATAATATTTTTCGTCTACTACCCATTAATCAACCAACAGGTTTTTAAAAAAATCACTCAACCAAAAATATAATTTCTCAATAATGTAAAATCAATCAATCGCATAGAAATAAATATACACTCTTTCAAAAGCTTTAATTTCAGTTTTTCAACAAAAAAATCAGTATGTAGGAGGATCTAGATCATCTCGTATAAGTTCAAGCATTTCTAAATTCCCCCGAGTAAATCTCGTCGAAAACTACCATCGTTAATTAGGATAAATTCTTCCCCAGTGAACTCTCAAGTACTTAACCATGCCACTTGAAGCTACCAGACATTCGTTTATGCTAAAACATATGCTCGACCCGAAAACTCCCAATTTATACCATTCCCATATTTGCATCCAGTTTAATCTTGTTGTTCTTATAATATTATATATTTAGTATCTGACTAAATTCGATTAGTTTGAAAAAACTTATTCACAAAATTGTGTTTTAACTAATTATGAATTTGATCACCAAACAATAATTTTCACTTAAAAATATTGCGATTTAAACCTATACTTTGTCTCAAAGTATATCGTCTTAGCTTTTGCCGGCAATCGTAAAATTAATGGGTCAATTGAAATATACCATATGGCCAATAGCTGCTGTAGAAGAGATCGCCAGTGGCGGACTATTTAAAATTATTTTATAAAGGATCAAATTCACAAATATCTATATTCTTATATTTTTATCATACATCCTTTGTTTTTTATTTAATATGTGAAGACTATTTCACTAAACTTTATTTCTTTTTCCTCCTAATAGGGTACAAGCATAAATTTTGCTATTGGTGGGAATTGACGCTTTGTCAGGTCTCCTAACACCTTGCATGCCTATTTTGCTGCCCCATCCGTTGACGTCACTCCATTTGTTTACGTTCTTATTCGTGGATCACGCTCTGAGTTTTTGTGACTTAATTTGTTTCTGAAAGCTTTAAAAATGGATAAGGCCGAAAAAAACTTTGGATTCCAAGTAGGTATTGCATTGTTCCAGAGTGTAAATCAACGTCTATTAAAACTCCAGACAAAAAATGTGTTACTTTACCTGGTGGCACAAGCAAAAATGCACTTAAGAGAAGGGCATTGTTGTTGGAAGCTATGCGTCGAAACAAATACGATATTTCGACAAATACTACTGCTTTTGTTTGTGAAGATCATTTTAATGTAAGTACCTACTTCTATGCCGCTAACTTTTCTACAATAGTTTGAGGTTATGTACCTATATGTCTAGGAATCAACCATAAAAACATTATTTTCTTACGACCACACATAAAGTTTCCACTGAAAATGTGCAGAAATATTATTCAACAGGAGTGAAATTTGGTGGTTTCGAAATATGGTTGGTATATTATATTATATTATATAATACATAGTTTAAATCGTACTCACGATAATACTTTAACTCCTCTTATTTCCTCTGCATTAAAGCAGCTGTTTGACTTCATAAATTCAAGCAGCATAAGTGAGTCTACTTTGGGCAAGTTATCAGTTTGTGCTTTTACAAAACCTTCTCTAGCCATATCTTTACAAACAAAATATGGAAGAATCGTCACTGAACACTGAACTAGTAAATAAAGTATTTTCTTCTGAAAGTTTTAAAATATCCTCGGAAATATCGAAAATTTATGTCGACTTTCCACTTTACGTTGACTTTTAGAAATAAAAAAAGCACACACAAACACGTAATGGTCTCAAACAAACATATAAATGATATTTGTCCACGACCACCTAATAATAAGTCAATATTTTACCTCCTAACTAAAGGTATATGGTACCCATATATCAACTGTCGTGAATTATGGTTCATAATACACTGTAGTGTATTATGGTTCATAATTCACGACTAGAGATGGGGGTACAATATGGAATAAACTATTAAATCTGTGTATTTTGTTCAGGAAATTTGTCTCTGACATATATCGTATCTATAAAATATTGTAATTTTTAGTATTGATACTTTTCATAACGATATTTTCTAATATTGAGTATTTTAAAACAATATATTTATAACGGTACGTTGTATTGATACTTTCTACAGTATCGCCCATCTCTATATATGTCAAATTATTTGAAGTAGCTGCCACAACATTTTGAGGTTAGTAATATGCCAAATCGCTACTGACTTTTATTTATTAATAAATAAATTAAGTGTCGTGGACAAAGTATAGTATTCTACTCGCAATTTATGGCCATAATTCACTTGGGTGACTTGCGCCCCTCGCCTGCGGCTCGTGACGCAAACGTCACCCATCGTGAATTATGGCTATCATAAATTGCTCGTTTAATAATATACTATTTTACTTCGATGAAGCAATTAATAGTTAATTAAAATACAATATAAACAAAAAACTACACAGAACCTTATGCAATAACGGCCATATTGACAAAAGTAAACAAATGGTATGACATCACACGTATCATCGGTAGCGTTCGGAAATCCTCGGGTTGTGGTCGGAAAGTGCATTAAAATTTGAATTTTATTTTAAAATTTGGAATTAATTTCCAATGGAATCTGGTTTATTTCCTATTATTAGTTATTTTTGATATCAACTTTACTATTACAAATTAATATCTAAGCAAAATTTGAAATATGCGTTTACTCTATTGAGAGATTATTAAATAATACTATTGTTATATTGTTGTTGTTATTGTTGTTATATTGCTGTCATCTTCTTCTAGCTTCCTTTTTGGATTGTCCAAAGCAGGAGCAATCTGGCTCTCATAGAGGGAATATATTTTTCTTCATATTATATCCTGCTTGCCATTGTCCAGACGATGAGATCGAAAATCACTACGTTTTTTTCTTCCACTTGGATATAAGAAATCATAATTTCGTGCCTATTTCGATGTATTTTGTATAGGGCGCACATAGGCAACGTATGCGGCATGTACGCCTACCTTTCTTGCCGTTTAAATTAGCGCTACTTTTGTAAAAAAAAATTGAAGCTATATCATTTCAACAAAAAAAATATATATATTAGTTATTATTCCTACGTAGTGGCTGGGCTTCTAAGAAATATTAACATTATAGGTGAACGTCACAAATGATATTGACAGAACGCTATTGTGTCGATTATCTTTGGGGTTTTATGATACTTGTGTCTATTTTGGTGAAATACAGAGACAAATAAAATGCCCAGACATAATAATTACTCCAATAAAGATATGAGAGACATTATTGCTATTTACTGTCAGCAAAATTACAACGGTCGTGCTACGAAACAAAAATATTTGAGAAAATTTCTAGGCAGCCTTAACCTAACAAAACGTTTAAAAATTTATCTATGAATTTATGCGAAAGTGGTTCAGTTCGTCCTAAACAAGCAAAGAATTTTTACAAGATTAAACCTGATGTCGACTCGAAGATGGGATAATGGTTCACGTTGAGGATGTTCCTCAGGTTAGTAGTACATGACGTTTATCTTACGACTTCAGGATCAGTAAAACTTATTAGGTCTGTTCCAACTGCAATCACAAACTGTTAGAAACTGTCAGAGAATAGTCGACCATTGCAATCAGTGATAAGAATTACGCAAAAGTAAACTCGTTGTTTGCTATGACTAATTATTCTCTGATCGTTTCTGACAGTTTCTGATTGCGGTTGGAACAGACCTATTATTATAAAAATACTGCACCTACAGAAGTATCACCTCTACCATTTTATTCCGGTGCAAAATTTATTGCCAGCAAATCTACCACCGAGATACCAATTTGCAACTAATAGGCAATATCTGGAACATACATTTGTTGATAGAATATTATTTACCGACGAAGCCACCTTCACACGCCGAGGTGTTTTTTAAAACACAATCATTTCTGGGATGTTGAAAATCCCAATGTTATTAGAGAAAGGCATTTGCAACATGAATTTAAAATAAATGTATGGTGTGGGATGGTTGGTAACTATTTATTAGGGCCATACACCGTCCAATTTTTGTGCATACGCCTCAAAAAACGTTGAAGTTATTTCATGTAACACCCTGTATATCTTTTAATATCGACATTTTATTAAAGCTAGTCGGTTTTAAAGTGAAGACTGTCCTGTACTTCTATGTACAATTACTTAAGGACCCTCCTAAAAAAGGAGATACATGACAAATATTAAAGCTTAAGGTGGATTCATGCAAGCAGAAATTAAAACTAAGATTAATTTAAAACTAAAACTAAGAAGGTAAATCCACGTTATTTTTCAATTTAAATCTCAATTTCTTAGTTTCTTGCATGAGCATGTACGTATTATGTAGATGTTCATGCAAAAAACTAAGAAATTGAGATTTAAATTGAAAAATAACATGGTTTTATCTTCTTAGTTTTAGTTTTAAATTAATCTTAGTTTTAATTTCTTCTTGCATGAATCCACCTTCAGGTATTGTTAGCCCTATGGCTATATCTTTTTTACCATTTGAGATTAGTTTAATCGAGTTTAATTGTGCAATTGTAGGAAAACTGCTGTAAGCGCCAAATGTGATAGCCAGTACGCCCCGATGCGCACAAACTCATTTTTAATGTTACCTACCACTACAGCTCTTGCAAGACATAAAAATGCTCTGTACAGAAACGTATCATTAGTTAATTGTCCCTCAATTCTGTTGGCGTTTGGCATTGTCTGAATAATTTTTGTACGACACTGACCGGCAAGGGGCTTATCGTAATCCTAATCCAATAGTAATTTAGTTGGGAGAGTCTATACCTGCGCGATTGCTCGCCATCATATTTGACGCTTGCAGTATATCTGTTGATTTTTATAATTGTGACAAATTAATAGCAGAGAGCTTCCTAGATTTATCTGTTCATTGACGACTTCACATTGTGGGTCTATTAAGTGTCTTCTAATTTCGAATTTTTCAAGGAAATATAGTTCTTGTTTCTTATCACAAATATGCAGTACTATTGCATGCAAGGTGCAATTCTAGAAAGAAATCCAGTTTCTTTTGAGTTACCAACCAACTATACATTGGCAAGTTTATCTGAAGCCGTGAAAGGAATGCAGTCGAAAACATTCGATATTGCCACGTTTAAATATGAGAAAGCTAAAGTGCTAAGTGATAATAATTAGAAAAGAGACTTTTTATTATTAACAATATTAACAATATTATTGAACGTTAATTCTTTATTGTGCTTTTTTCCTTGGATTTTTTCTATTAACATTACTTTTTCAATTTATGAATATTAAAAGATGAGCACCTTTCCAAATTTACTACGGGCTTCTTCAAGCTCTGGCAGCGTTGTACGAAAACCATAATTACCAGACCCTCCGAATTACATAATTGGTGATTTTTATCGAAAGCTGACTTCTTATTGGCAAGAGCGTGCGTGTGTTCTTCCCTCTCACTTCGTCAATTGACTGATTTTAATTAATCCAGTTGCGTTGGTATTTTCAGTGACCTTTGTATTTTCAATTTAACTTGGTAAAATAGGTACCGTACGCCATCTTAGCTTCAGATAAACTTGCCAAACTATAACTATTTCTTATCGAATGATGATACCTATCAGCTGATGTTTTGTAATTTGTGATTTGATAATCGATAGTGATTTTTTTCTCTGAGCCTCACTCTCGCTATTTTCAATTTAAATAATAATTAACTTCAGTTACTATGTTTCATTAAATTATTTTTTGACGTTATAAACTGACGTGCAAGAAAATGCAGCAATTTCTTGCACTTTATATTGCACCATGTCAAACGGCCTTTAGCAGTAAGTACTTCAACCATCAGTCAGCCAGTCTGTTTAAAAAAGTTAGGGAAGCTGTTGACTTTTCTTTAAAAATGTATTAGGTATTGTGATAAGGGATTAGTCAAACCTTTAGATGTGTCTCTGAGCAAATTATTAAAAACCACCATATATAACTGTTACAAAAGTAATGAGTTACCTAGGGTTGAAATAATAAGAAAAAAATTGCCGGCCATAATGTATATTGCTGTGAGAAAACTATTGAAAACTGGAATAAAAAACTAGGATTCAAATTGAAATCGATTAATAAACGTCAAACAGTCATGGAAAGCAGAAGAATAGTGGATATGCGAGGGTATGGAAGACGGATTAATATAATTTTTGGAATAAGAGAATGAATCAAACAGGAGACACAACTTTATTTTTAAATAATTGTTTTTTTTATTGGTGAACCATTTAACCTATTTAAACTTTAAAAAACGCACGTGTTTTAAAGTTACCGTGGCAACATCAACAACTCGAGAAACGAAGACTACATGTCTAAATGACAATTTTTTTATTATTGATCTGACAGGAGTAGTTTGTATCGTCAAAACTTTTATTCGAACAATATTTAACAATTTCAAATTTATAAATTAACATGGAAAGTGCCGTTGGTATTGTTTGAAATATTAATATTTCGATTTTTCAAATCTTAGGAAATGATATTTAAATTAATACTATTGACATTCACAGAACTCAATAAGGTTGAGCTTCCATCAAAATACAAATTAGTTTATGTTTTTCTCATTTCCATGAGAACGCAAGGTATACATCATATACATCACGAATTCAACCATTTGACATTTAGTTCCTATTTCCATCTTTGATTTCCATTTCTTGTTGTTGTAGTAGTTATAGACCAGTATTTATAATTTCAAAGTGCACCAATAAAAAAAATAGCGTAAAGTATTCGTGGATAACTGGTCTTTAAAACACTTGCTCTATTTCCGGCATTCCGGCTTCGCCGTCGTGCTCGAAAAATCGCGCGTGTTTTAAAGACCTTAATATCCACTTATACTTTAATATACTATTTATTCATTATTATAAAATATATTCATTTTTCCGTTATTTGTTAGTTTTGTTTATGGTTTTTGCTTTGGAATTTCGTTTTTCATGAAAAATCTAATATGATACAAAAAGTGCTCAGTTCACGTCTTTTATCCCGTTTAAGCCGAACTCCTTTTTAACAAATACGTAACATCAAATTCAATATAGAATTATGTTTGGAAAGTAGACAAAAATAATATTAATACCTTTCATAGCTTAGCTCCGCAACATAACCAAAAGGGGATATACGATTAGATAGCTGCACTAAAAGAATTGCGTCAACTACACATATCTTTTGTAATGGGAAAAATTTTGGAACAAATCAAAAAATAAATTAGTCTTTCTAATCATTTGCAAAGAAAAACTTCAGTTTTCCTACAGTTTGCTTAGAATTTACGGAACATAAATATTGTTTCATTCCACTCGGTATAATGATTGTCAAATTTTTATTTGAAAAAAATAAAAATGCTTGTGATGATTTAAAGAACTCTCTACAATATGCAAAAAAATCATTTTAATTGGTGGAAAATCCAAAGATTTGTTTTAAAACAACATACCTACATTGTAATTATTATTATTTTTTGTGTCTGTAAAATACAAAAAGTAATTTCAAATAGTTGCCTTCATTGTCTAAAAAGCACAAATTGCACATGTCAGATTTCGCTACTTTCTGTTAAAGTTATTAGGTTTCGTTTTTATCGCTCCAAAGAAAAACATTTGTGCAAAGCGGAAGAATTGTCGGTGGAAAAACAACTGAAGTGCATAGTTTTAATATTTGATATTCCTTTTCCAGCGTCTATTCTACTCTCTTGAAATACTTTTTGGAACTGGAAAAGCGGAGAATATTCTAATTAGAAGGTCGCGAGAAAAACTTGTGAAATATATATAAACGATAGTAATTCTGGAAAATGGGCAAACACTTCAATGGAAGGCAATTAGAAAACTTTATTATAATTGAAAGCAGCATGAATATTTTCGTGTGAAATATTTTACGTTTAAGTGGATGCTGTAAAATTTTACGACGGTGAAATTTAGAGGAATAAAAGTTTTCTATACACTTTTGTAACCAATTTCCCATACAATTTTACAACCACAATTTTCTAGTATCAAAATTAACACACGCACACACGTGCTTGTGAGCAACTTCCTCCAGTTAGATATCCACCCCTGTGGCTTGGCCCACGACAACACCCATTGGTGTTGGCTTCGATGTCTACCTTGTCGTCCTGTTGTTTTTGGCTTTTGTGCATCCTTTGCTGTTCGCCAGGTGGCTGAATGGTTTCTAGATATAGATCTAACAGGAGCTGGAGTCCATGATGCCTGGCCCAGGTGCAAGATCCACGCATCGTTGGAGAAGTTTGCAACTGACGGCATATATAGGGGGAACCTATCTGTCAGTTGTGCATGAAAAAGAAGGAAACAACCTCTCACATCATCTTCGAATTTGAAGCAATGTCTCATTGGAGATATAGTTCCTATGACTAGAATTTCCAAAGGGGGATTTCTCCAAGAAGGACCTAGTGAAAAGACTGTTGAGGCTGATAAGGGCTATTAGTTTCTTTACATAAACGGTACAACCAAAAGCACAAAAAGCCTAAAAGCTGAGGTGCCGAGTTCTCTAAGCCTCTGGCTGTTTCGGCCGAACTAATCAATCAATCATCTCCTCGTCATCTCGGGGCTATTTGATCCTCTGCGACTTCCTTCCGTGGGTTTCTATATAACAGCATTTTTTTTCAAATCACATTTTTTCATAATGCTCCACCTGAATTACCGATAAAGTGTAAAAAATGAGTTTTCCATTGTCTTTTACAGTTTTTCCAAAATAAATCATACCAACCGAAACTCATAAAAGTCTTTTCTTTTTTATACAATCTTTTGGGGAACATAAAGATCCTAAAAAACTTACATTTGTAGAAACTTTAAGACCTAACTCTCTAAATTCTTACGTAAAATTTAATATTTAAACTCGAACATCAATAAATAATCACCAATGCTTTTAAAGTTGTATAAAAGAAAGTTTCCTTGTATTTTTCGTTCTAAAGTTTATCTCTGTCATAAGGACTACATAAATAATGCGAAATCGACTTCGTTTGGAAATAACCATAACTATGGAAGACGCTTATCTTCTAGGTCATATTCATTATACAGTGCGTCCATAAATTCTTTATAAGCTAACTAAACAGTGGTAGGATGAGAAACATTTCGAGACCTGTCGATTTTTAATTTAATTTTAATGAAGTAAAATTAACTTTATTGAAAAAAAAACAGTTTAAAGTGGTAACCTTTTATTTTATACCTTCGAAGGTTTAGCTCTTTTCACGATCTAAGAAACTAACTTGACTTAGGCTTAAGATGCAAAAAAAACCATTTTGCTACTAACCTAGCTCTATATCTAACACTGTCAAGTTTCAATTCAAATACCCGGTTACACTGCACCATAGTTTTATCACTAGGAGCGCTCACCACTTCCCAAGCATTGTTTTCCTCAAAGAAACTAAGTTCATTCTTAATTGCCTACTGGTTCTGCTAAGGCATCCTGCACTGTCAGTGGATCACTACTTAGCTCTGAAATATACAGTGTGGAAACCACTTATGGAATAAAATTCTTTATGTCATTATTTTAGAAAATTATGCAAAATGCCGAGACACGTCAACTTTTGAATTGAGTTGTGCTTTATGTAAACATAAATGTAAATGTACAGGGTGATTCACGCAAGTATGCCATAGTCGGTGTTGTTTTTTAGTGAAACACCCTGTATATTTGCATATTTTTGAAATCCCCTTGATGAACCGATTCCAACAAACTAAATAATGTATGTATGGTCAACTATGGGCTAGTTGTCAAATTTTTTCTGTTGTGTCAGTTAGGGATAAAAAAATTAATTTCTACCTATTTTTTCTTGACAACGGTAGCTGGAACGCTACCGAAACGTTGAAATAAAGAATTCAAAAATATTGTGGTTTAATTTCCCAAGAAATTAAAAAAAAAAAAAAAAAGAATAAACTAAATAATGTATGGTCAATTATGAATTATACAGGGTGAAATGTTTATTTTTACAGTTATTTAACACATACATAAAATACCTGATGTATTTGATTTTAATACATTAAAATAAATGCTCAAAATGTTCTCCCCCTAGTTGTTGGCAATAGCACAGTTTCCTATAGAACTTCTCCTTAACTTTGTTTAAAGTTTAAGGTGAAATATTCCGTATTTCTGTAGTTATCATTTCTTTGAGGTCTACAATGCTAGTTGGTTGTGTTGCATATACTTTGTTCTTGAGATAACCCCACAGAAAAAAATCTAACGAGGTAAGGTTTGGCGATCTAGCTGGCCACTCAATAGTATCTCTTCGTCCAATCCATTTATTGGGAAAGACTTCATCTAAATGAGCTCTTACCATTAAAGCATAATGGGGTGTTGCCCCGTCTTGCTGGAATCAAATATTTTCATTCGGTAAGCTAGGATCTATTGCGTTGGGATATAAGTTTGCCAACGCAGGAATAACTTCATTTCTAAGCATATTTAAATATTTTTCAGCTGTCAAATTTCCATCTATAAATATGATACCGGACCAAACGTTCACCTTTTGAGGGTACTGAGTATGTGTCTCACGCATCCAATTAGGATTCTCTGCTGACCAATATCTACAGTTCTGTCGGTTTACCTCTCCATTTAATGTGAATGTTGATTCGTCAGAAAAAAGAATGGTACCAAGAGCTATCTCATTTCTGTTCAGCTTATTCATCAACCTTTCGCAGAAATCCATTCTACGATCTGGATCGTCTTCTGTTAACTCCTGCACAAAAGTTAATTTGTAGGGATGAAGTTTTTCTTTATGAAGACATCTTAGAACAGTTGTATGAGTAACATTATTTTCACGGGCAATTTGACGTGTACTTGAAGTTGGATTTTCTTCGACACTTAACAAAATATCCACTTTCACATCATCTTCAACGAAGTGTGGTTTTCTTTTCAATGGTTTGACATGTCCAAGTTTTCTGAATTGTGCATGAGTTTTAGACACAGTACTTTGTGAAATATTAGGCAATTCGGGATACCTGTGATTAAATAAGTTTGCCACAGTTATCCCCGTACCCGATCATCATTAAAATCTCAATTCGGTGAGTCTCAGTTAAATATTTCATTGTTATGTCGACAAGGAAAGAGTGTTTGACAAAGATTTTACTTTTTCAATATAAACTGTCAACACATCAACAATCAACAACTGACAGAATAGAAAACAATCCACATTATTTACCGATTTAAAACAATCCACATTATTTACCGATTTTGTCTAATCTTTGGCGTTTTTAGGCAAATTTTAGTTATTTATGATAAAATTCATGGGCGTAGCAGGTTTTGTTTAATATACAAATACATACGTCTAATAATTAGTTAGTTTAGATTTTTGATAAATCCATATTTAGCTAATTTAAAAAAGTACCAATATTTCAAGTGTAATAAATTATTAATTTTAAAATCTCACCCTGTATAATTCATAATTGACCATACATTATTTAGTTTGTTAGAATCGGTTCATTAAGAGGATTTCAAAAATATACAAATATACAGGGTGTTTCATTAAAAAAAACAACACCGACTATGGCATACTTGCGTGAATCACCCTGGGGAGCGTTCAAGTGTTACGTAACGCAATTTTTGAAGATTTTTGACCCCCCTCCTCCCCTTGTAACGCACCGTAACGTTTTTCTGTACTCCCCCTCCCACTCTCTAAACGTTACGTAACACTCAAGTGACCATTTTTACCCTAAAGTCGCAAAAAAGTATGTTACAGATTTTATCCCTGGTATAGTTTTAATTGCCTTTACGGTAATAATACTAAATAAAACAAGAGATTTTTAATCCGCAACACCTGCGGATTTTGTTTATTTTTTATAAATTTTTGGCTTTACACACAATTGTTTTCATCCTTCATTCTCCTATTTTAGCTTTTTTTACGAATAAACTCTTAAAATAAAATAACATTTTGGTTTGGATAATATATACTTATGTCATTATTACATTTTAGCAGTAAACTTACCTGTGTAAAATAACTAAGCATTGTTGCTTTCTTCTTCGTGGCCTTCACCTTCAACTCTCGTATGACATCATTTATATGTTCTATAAACTTCTCTTTATTTTTTAGTTTTTCTTTAGCCGTTTTCCAAATTTGCGTTGGCATTTTTTTGACACAGTTGCGCTGGCAAGTCAGCATGAGAGCCTTTATGGGCCAAGAACAGCTGATGATACAAATCTCCCTCTTTTGAGGACATTACAGTATGAACACTATGAACTCACTTTAATAAAACCGACTATAGCAATTCTGCATAAACACTAACGAATACTGACAACGAGAACAACAATAAATGACGTACAATACAATCTAGGGATTCCCTGTGAAATATAAACAAAAAGGTTTGCCAACTTGCTAGAACAAATCAAAAATGACGACCAGACTAATACAATCAAGGGATTCCCCGTAAAACGTAAATGAAAAGGGTTGCCAATTTTGGAGTTTTAATTCCCTAATTTTTTATTTAAAAAAAAACAATGTTACGTAACGTGTTGTAAGAAAGACCCCCTCCGCCCCTGTAACGCATCGTAACGTTTTACGAGACCTCCCCTCCCCCAAATTGCGTTACGTAATACTTGAACACTCCCCTGTACATTTAAATTTATGTTTACATAACGCACAACTCAATTCAAAAGTTGACGTGTCTCGGCATTTTTTATAATTTTCCAAAATAATGACATAAAGTATCTTATTCCATAAGTGGTTTCCACACTGTACGATACAACATTTTCAAACTTTCTTGGTTTTGGCGTTCGTGCTGACCGTCTAAGTGTTTCAGGAGTCTGTACTGGATGTTCTGGCTCAAAATCACCATCACTCCCCCGTGCCTCACTAGACTGTTACGTTTCACTTGATGTGTGACTACGATTTGCAATTACTTGATAGTCTTTCATTGTATTCCTGTATCTGTGACTCCCACTTAAACTGGAACTTCCATACTTTGGTCCTCCTCTTCTATAGCAAGCTGTGGTGTATTTTCCATTATAAATATATCTCTACTGGTGGTTACTACATTGGATTTAACGTTGTAAGGTTAGGTTAGGTTAGGTTCTATGTGAGTGGTGCCTTCTCGCCACCTTCACTGCGACCTTCGTTAGGTCTATTATGGCTACCCCTAGGGATTACCATTCACCCCACAATCCTGTGCTTCTGGCGAAGTCCATGGTTGTATTTGGTAATACTTTTTTGAAGTCGTTCGGCTCTAAGGTACTAAAACCGAATATATTATACCTCACCCTGACCAAGGCTGGGCATGAGCGTAGTATGTGCTTCGCAGTTTTGTCCTCCAAATTACAGAACCTACAGTCGGAGGTCTGAACTAGACTCATCTTGTCTAGGTGGTAATTTAGTCTACAATGTCCTGTGAGCAGTCCCGTCAGAATGCGCCTTTTAACGTTGTAAACTCAATATCCTTTCGTAGTTTCGCTGTAACCAACCAATATATGTCGATCAACTCTCTTATCCCACTTCATTCTCTTTTACTTTGGGATATGTACCATTACTGGGCTACCGAATATGCTTAGATTGCTTACGCCAGGTGTGCACTCCCTGCCGAAATTTCGTAAGGAGTTTTCTGCAAACCTGAAGCAATAGATCTATTTTCCAGCTAAACTGCAGTGTTTACCGCTTCACCCCAAAATTTCTTCTCTAAATTTGCAAGAAAAAGCATGCACTCTGCTTTTTCAACAATGGTACAATTAAGTCTTTCTGACATTCAGTTCCGGTGTATACGGATTGGTCAACTGATACAAAAATCCATTGGCATTTAAAAAACATTTGATTTGATTGTTGCAGAACTCAACACTATTATCTGATCTTGAAGCCTTTTTGATGTTCAACCAGGTTCTTAAAAGTTTCAAAACATTCGAAAAACTCATCTTTTGTCTTAAAAAAATATACAAACACCATTTCGCTGTAGTCATCTTCAAATGTGAGCAAATATTTTGATTTACCAATGGACTTGGTTTCCATGTTTCCATCTACATGTACCACCTCCAGTAAGCTTTCAGTACACCTGCCTTTGTGTGTGAACGGTAATTGAAACTGCTTACCTTCCCAACATACTTCGCAGTTTAATCTGTGGACACAATTTTCTAACTACAATCTGTAGACACAATTTCTTAACCACAAATACCGAACTGCTTTTAAGTGAAACCAGATGACATTTTGGGCTTATTTTAATTAACTTTATATTCTTTAAAAGAATAACCCCACCAATGTCTTTTTAATAAAACATCCCCCTTTTTTAATTTGCAAATTTCGTTTGATAGATTATTCCTTTTAAAAATGGTAAAATGGAAAAAATATATGTTTCTGGATTACTTGTTACTTTATGTTCGCCCTGAATATAAAATAATGGAATATTTAAGATAATAAGTTCAATTTCATGTAAATTATTTCACATAATCTCAACTATACTACAGAGAAAATTTTTTGCCAAAACGGTTCTTAAAATATTTGGAGACATACTTTTTCTTTCTCATTATTTACATATAAAATGGATGAAACAAAAAGTTATTAGATTAGGGCTCGTCGTAAATTAATATTAATTTACATTAAAACTTTAATTGCCAGAATAATTTTAAGCTGTCTCAAGCAGTCTTTCCGAATTAACATAATTACGTTAATGAAGTTTGAATAGTACCGTTTGCAGCAATCAAGGCTTTAGATTTGCTTACTAAAAAGTTTGTGGTAGATACATTTAGAATTTGTAGAGAAAAATCCGGCAAGTGACGTCATGAGGTCTGGAATAAAATGGGCCTTTTCAGTAGATGCTTAAATCTCAAAACAAATATTTTATTTGAAAGCTTACTGATAATTTTTCACTTTGTGCAGCTTTGTTTTGAATATAAATATAAATATTAGAGTTATTTGAACACGCGTTTGACCTTGGGGCAAGTGACGTCATAAGGTCTGGAGTTATGTTGGCTGTATTTGTGAGAATGGCTAGCCAATTGCTGCTACAGCTACGACCGAGGCCAAAATATCCAACGAAGAAGCAAATGTTCCTCTTTTTTGGTCAACTTCTTTTGAGCTTTTGCTTTTTTGAACCATGGTTTTCGCCTGTTTTAATCTCGAGGAACGTAAATGAATATTTTGCTTGGGCAATTTATATTGTTATTTTAACAAAAACAAATTATCCAAAATGAAAGAGAATATCAATATCAATTTCTAGGCAATTTGCCAGATTTGCTGGCCAATTGCTGCTATCAAACATTCAATGAAAAAGAACTTCAGCTTACAATTTTGTTTTTTTGGTTCTGTGTTGTGTAAATCAATTTGAATTACTTTCCGAATATTGTTGTACTTTTAAGTTGTTCTTGTATATTATTCAAATGGAGCCAGGATTATGGAATGCAATCTCGTTCTCGCGAGATCTCGGCCTTTTTAGCGAGACTGGTCTCTGCAGAAAAAATGGGCGAGATTTCGCGAGTTTAACGAGATAACATTCGAGCAAATGGACATTTTGTGCCTCATAAAGAGCTATTTTCCTAATAATCGCATGTGATGTGAACTGAAGCCCACCGGCGTTCAGGGGCGCCTCTGCAGGGGTATCCGGGGGTCATTCTGTGGGAAAAATTGCATAGTCCTTGCGAAGATATAAAGTAAACGTACGGTTGATTCCCGATTATCCGAACATCCGATTATCCGGGCTCATTAATTTCTGCTCTAATTGTCAATTTAAAAATGTGGGAACTTCTACGAAATCAGACATTAAAAATAATTCTGATTGCGTAATGAAATTCACCTGCTCGCTTGATGAAGAAGATAGAAGCTCAAAACGTACTAAAAAATCTCAAAATGAATTTCTGGAGAAGGCAGTTCTTACATGGTTCTTACAGGAGGAGAACATTCGACCAGTCCATATCTGGACCTCTGCTATATGAAAAAGCATTGAATTTTAATCAAAAGCTTGTTAGTGATACTTCATTCAATACGAGCTATGGATGGTTAGTAAGATTCAAATCTAGACATGGAGTGCGAAAACTGGAGATTCAAGAAGAAAAATTGTCTGCTAACGCTGCATCAGCTGACTCTTTTGGAATAAATCAAAAAATAGGAAGATATAATAAAGTTTGAAAAATGACGTTTAATTAAAATATTCATGTCAAAATTTTGGTTTTCCGGTAAGGTAGCCGAAAAAAATGTTATAATCCCCCTAACTTATGCTAACCAACAAAAAGCGAGGATGAACAGAGATATTTTTCTTATATTGTATGAAACTTCTAAAGGAAATGGCAAAAGAGGGCGCCAACGCACCCTTCCGCTGATACACTAAATCGAGAAAAATTGGAAGTTGACAATTAGGCTTTTGTCCCCTAACGTAACCAAACGTAACATCGATATTGCAACCTATGAACCAAAGTGTCATTGAAACTTTAAAACGTTTATACCGAAGACAGAAATCAGCTACTGTCAGCAGACAACGCCGAAACAGAAACGATGTTGAAGTTTTTTAAGGAAATTGATTTAAAAGATTGTAATATGCTGGTAGAAGCGTGGAACTCTGTGGAATCGCAAACATTAAAAAGGGCGATGAACTCTATCTAGTTCTTCAATTAAACCACACGACGATTTTAACGGAAAAAAAGCAATTAAAATTCTCAGCATTGGTGAAGGGTGCGATAAAGAGACTATTAAGAAGTGGCTAAACTGCGATAGTGAAGACTCTGGATACCAAAAATTAACTAATGAAGAAATCATTGACGATTTCAACAGTAACGAGAAAAAAAGAAGAGGCTGAAACTGGGGATGTCTGTTAAGTATCATCTCACACAGAAGCTTTTTGAAGCCACAAATGTTGTTTTCAAATGGTTTGAAAGACGTACGAAGTACGAATCTGATCCCATACAGTTATTACAACTGAAGCTCATCAGGGAATTGGCCATAATGAAAAGATGTGATTCGATGTGAAGCGTTGAATGTTAGAGGAATGAAGAATTGAAAGTGTGGGCTCTTGTCAAACTGACTTTAAATTTGGAGGTAATAAAGCCAGTTCTCAGGGCTTTGTTATCTGATGGAAATTAAATAGAAAATATTTAATTTGGAAAGAGAAGAAGTTAAAGGGCGCCACTGATTTTATTTACCAAAACAAAATTAGAAAATATCATACATCAAAATCAGCTTTTAACTGATGTTGATTCTGCATAAAAAATATAATAGATACTATAGCCAAATTTAAGGTAAAGTTGGTTAAGGTATTTGATAAATAAAACTCGAGACATATATAATTATTGAAAAATAGTATATTAAGTATCAAGAGCGGTAAGGGTTGTTTACTGGTCGACAGCAATGTTTGGAGGCTGAGCGTAGCGAAGCCTCCAATTTTGCTGGAGACCGGTATTACCCTTAAAGTTGGAAATGCTTATACCATTTTTTGCGCGATCGTATTGAAATAAATTCCGAATAAAATAATTTAAATTTCTTCGAAATGAACGAAATGTCAAAAGTGACATTTATACTTCTCGATCAGTTTAAAATATAATTTGCATTTTGGTGAAATTGTTTTGATGCTATTTATTACTTTTTATATTTTATCAATCTTCTTATTTTTTTGTTTCTTTTGTGTAATGAATGAAGTAATATATTATTTAGGAACACTTAAATGTATGTAGGGCTAGGACGTAGTTTACTTACCGACGTGTTAGACTTATAAACTAAACACAACCTACCGATCTGACAACAGATGCTGTAAATAGACAAAAAAGATCGATCGCGCAAAAAGACATAAAATATTGCAATTATAAAGTAAAGAGGTTAGTAATTGGATGTATACGAATAAAAATGATAATAAGTTCAAATTAAGGTGAAGCTTTATGTATTTAAAAATTACTTTTCCTTCCTAAAGGTCAACCTTTTGGAACTTTAGTTCTTTACGTCAGGTTATGTTTGAGCGACCGGGGGTTGCGACGCAAAAGATCTGACCGTTACGTTACGTTATGTTACGTTGCTTCGTTATGTGCCTTGCTTGCGTGCGTGTGCTTTCTCCTGAGTCTCTCTCGTTTACGAAGCAGCGATTCATATACTTCGGCCGGGAATCGAACCCGGGCCGCCCGCGTGGAAGGCGAGCATTCTACCACTGAACCACCGATGCTATATTAAAATTATATGCAAACCTGGTATTCACAGTGCTGGTGATCTACTTGAATTTGTTCGGATAAATTTTTAATATTATTTCCATAATTTTTTTGCGCGATTGATCTTTTTGTTTATTTACAGCATCGGTTGTCAGGACGGTAGGTTGTGTTTACTGGTTTCTCAGTTTAACACGTCGGTTAGTGATTTACTTACCGTTCAGACGTCGAAAAGTAATAAATAGCATAAAAACAATTTCACTAAAATGCAAAATATATTTTAAACTGATCGAGTATGAAGTATAAATGTCACTTTTGACATTTCGTTCATTTCGAAGAAATTTAATAGTATATTTGGAATTTGTTTCAATACGATCGCGCAAAAAATGGTATAAGCGTTTCGAACGTTAAGGGCAATTACAACGTTTGCATGTAGATTCCTCTCGTAAAATTGGACAAAATGGTATGAGGATTAAGGGGTCTAGCACAATTACTTTTCGAAATACAGGCTGTTGAAATTTTGAAAACTTGTTTTAATTCGATAACTTTAAAATGGATGGATTAATTGATTTGACATTTGGCAGGTTGTTTTTAAATGTAAAAGGGCATATTTCGATAGAAATAGTAGTTTGTGCAACTAGTGTGGATATGCTGGCCATATCGCACGAGGACGAAGTTTGAGCACGACGCCGTAGGCGGAGTGCTCAATCGTTCAAGTGCGATATGGACAATCCACACGAGTCGAACAGCAAATTTTTTCTACGACCCACTTAAGGAAAAATCTAGAAAATAAAAATTTCTATAAACTATAATATACCTTCAAATTGAAAATTTAACAATTCAATTTTATGTTTCCACTAATTTTTTTGTGGTAAATGTACAGTTCTTGAATGTCCAATTTGTATAATGCTACGGTTTCCCTTTTTAAATATACGATACTGTTATAAGTAGATGTTGCCAGTCGGACTCCCTCATGAAGGGTACCGTACCATTATCTATAATAATGAATATTCTGCTAAATATTTCAAACGTCTACCTGTTGTCGTTATTAATATCAAGCAGAATAATTATTTGAAAATAAAATTAACAATAAAAAAAAACTTCTTCACGGGGAATTGAACCAGGGTTTACCGCGTGAGAGTCTGGTTTGCTTACTACTCGACCACCGAGGAATATGCAAATTGTTTATCTATAACGTTAGATGTATTACATAATGTTTGCTTAAAAGGAACTAAAGTTCCTACCGTGTGTCCCGCGACACGTTCTACCTTTTTCATAAATCACAAACGGTGACCCAAATGCCAAATATTGGGATACAGGAATTATGCCTCTGGTATTGAATAAGGCCCAGGAATTGTGATTTGCTAGGGATTGTGACCCAGGAATTCGATGGGAATTTAAATGGACAGGAACTTGATTGGCACGGGAATTTTTTTGGCCTGGGAATTTGCTTGACGCGGAAATTGTGCAGTAATCCTAACCACATATTTTTAGAAAAATACAATAATTTACTCTAAGAGCTCATCCATATCTCAAATGTGGTTGTATGAAATCCAAACCAATGGTTCAATAAAACTCAAAGTCCAAACCACAAAATTTAATAAAAGTTCCT
>CAJUYH010002764.1:0-14167 GCA_910591685.1 Galerucella tenella
CGCAAATTTGTGTGCACATGCGTGAATTAATTAGTTTATCTGTCAATAGAGACTTTTAGCTTGTCTTAAATTTCTCACGTATCCGTATCCGTATCCGTAACGAACTGCGCATGTGTAAACCCGTTACGTCTCAGTCGATACGATGCGTTGAACGTATTGTTACGTACCCTACTCCGTATACTTATACGTATCCCTATCCCGACCAAAGTCAGTATTCTGTGCTATTTGTGCTATATTACATCATCTTCCTCGTATAGCAGCAATGGATTATTTAATATCACCTCCATTTTACGTTTTACAAAAATATAAAAAAGCAAAATAAATAAAAAAACTTTGAGGTTATACAATTAAAAACGGAACAAAGGGATACGTTTCCTGCTAAAAAGGTTTTCTTGGCAATTTCTTTACGTCAACGTAACTCCAATACGGATACGGATACGTGTAAAAACTTATGACTAGCTAAAAGTGTCTAATGTCAAGCCGTCACTTCCGTACATTCCCTTCAGTTCACCGTGTATTATTTGAAGACTAGGTTGAAAATGAACTACTTCTCATTACACACATGAGATGAATAATAAGGGTTCTTATGTTAGTTGTTGAAAAAAAATATTCTTTGCACCTAATTGGGAGGGATGTTCATCAACACTACTATTTTTCTTAGTGTAGTGTTACTTTTCTCAGTGTATCAAGTAGTTTATGTGTCAATGACGCTGTCACGACGCTCCATCGAATGAGTTCTCGAACGGTGCGATTTCTAACCGAGTCGGGACTAGTGTAATTTGAGCGTCGCTCTAAGGAGTTCTGGGTCTGTGGGGGAGTACACAACAAGAAACGTTGAAGTAAAGAATTTAAAAATATTGTGATTTAATTTCCCAAAAAATTAAAAAAAGAATGAATAATATACCACAAGGAACATACAGAAGATAACAAGAAGACGCTTAAGAGTTCTCGGACACAAAAATAAGTGAATTTCATACTAGTGCGATGTTCTCGAACTTATCCCTGCACTAGAAAATCGCCTGTTCTTGCTATCTTATCTGTCATTTTCCACTTGACAGCTGATGTATTATTTATTTATTATGACGTTTTATGAATAAAAATCAAATAGTAGGAAGCGTTGGAGAAAAGTAAGCGTTTAAAAATTGTGTAGTAAAATAAATCAAGAATTCATAAATATACTATTGGACAAGAAATAAATAATGTCATATCTTACCTCATACAATGAAAGAATGCAGTGTGCGATAAAAAATGCAAATATGCATACAACTAATGTAGGCGCTGCATAAAATGTCAACTCGGTATCTCTTCTGAATAACGCCAAACCTACACAGCCAGTGACAGCCGTTACTAAACATTTTCCCAAGAATAAAATGAAATCTCCCAAACTATTTATCGTTGCTATTTGTAGTGCGTGCGAGGTAAGTACTTCAAAAGCCTGAAAAAACGACAATTACATTGAAACTGTTTAACGAATCTATTGTTATTATTCAATATTAGAGAATCTATAATCAACATAAGATATTGCATTGGATGCGGTGAATATTTGTGAAATAAATTTAAGGTTATGTGATGTGTTTATCTGTTTGTCACAGAGCATCAAAGCATGGACATTCAGCCACTTTCAAGTGTTTTCACAGAGCGCTGCTGCTAGCGTTAGCGTGGCTGAACGCGCCCATTAAGTCACTTTCATGATAACTGACAGAACGTATGCTTCACTTATCACTTATGTTAAATAATTTAAACTTACTGTTCCGGCGGCTTTGCAAAAATGAGAACCATCAATAGCAGTAACTGTGTAAGCATTATGATTCAAATATCGAATAAATTTTTCCAAACAGTAAAAACAACAAATGCAACATCTAATTCCACAAGTTGCACATTGGTTTCCTTTGTCTTTTCCCCTACTGAACCTAAAACATAGCGAATGTGTTTGGTTCATTGCAGTGGCGGATCTACGGGGGGGCTTTCGGGCTGTAGCACCCCCCCCCCCCCCAAAACACCCTTTTCGCATTTTCAATCTGCCTTTTATTAACTTTAATGTATTTCATTAGTAAATTAGTACACAAAACATATATTTTTTATATTACACTTACTTTTCATGAAGATACATAAGAATCAGTCTAGGAATCTTAAATATAGTAATTATCAACGATCCCAAAGCTACAGAACCAAGATGGTATTTGATTAATTTTCCAGTGGCATAACAACAATGACTGTCATCTTTATATTTGTGTCTGTAAAACCAATGGGCAACTGATCCAGCTATTACCATCTGCTGACAGGCCATAATAAATTCAGAAGTCCATATGAGACCGATGAAGTATACCCACCACATACCTCTTACCCATGAAGCATCTACATATTCCACTACTGAAACTTGAGCAAAATATAGTTCGATTATACTTTAGGTTGGATTCGGAGGGCAAGAATAGGAAAGAGCAATTTTCTAAAGGTAGTTGGGTCCGGTGAACTATAGGGACACACGATTATTTAACTGATTTTGTGAAAAATCGATAGTACTCACCTATTTTGAAGATTATCTGTTGAACAATTTGCGGATTATACACAATTTACAGAGAAAAATCCAATAAAAGATTTTTTTCTCCACTTGAGCCGTCACTTTTTGGCCCGATATTTTATACAAAAAACAGTTTAACTGTATCGCACTGTACAGGAGAGTGATCAACAACATGTGTTCTCGCTATCTATGAAAAAAATCCAGTTAAATTATTCATAATATTGTTTAAATTACCACTTTTATAAATATATATTTGACAGGCAACCAGTTTGGATATAAATAATTTTAATAATAATCGCATACACAGATATGCAACCTACAAAACAGAACAAAATACAATACTTTATAGGGTGGTTGCCAGCTGCAATCGACTACTCGACAATCATGCTACATGACTATTAAGATACGAAATTAAATATTGTATCAGACTATATTTTTAGTTAGATTCATTCAAGACAAACCCAAGAACATAAATGAAATTATAAACACATTTTATATATGATGATATCCTTATATTGCGTATTTGAAGAAGGGGAAACAAATATATAATCATTGTAATTCAGCCTTCCCCTCAAAAAATATCCAATACTTTGTAATCCACATCAAGTTATTCCAGAAGGGGAAGGGAATATAATAATTGGATTCACCCTTCCCCTTCTAGAATAACTTAATTATTCTAGAAGGGGAAGGGTGAATCCAATTATTATATTCTCTTCCTCTTCTGGAATATCTTTTGAGGGCAAGGTATCCAATACTTTGTAATCCACATTAAGTTATTCAAGAAGGGGAAGGGTGAATCCAATTATTATATTCCCTTCCCCTTCTTGAATATCTTGAGGGGAATCCAATTATTATATTCTCTTCCTCTTCTGGAATATCTTTTGAGGGCAAGATATCCAATACTTTGTAATTCACATTAAGTTATTCAAGAAGGGGAAGGGTAAATCCAATTATTATATTCCCTTCCCCTTCTTGAAAAACTGAAGGGAAAGCAAATGCCTCCAATGATTTGTAATCCACATTAAGTTATTCTAGAAGGGGAAGGGTGAATCCAAATATTATATTTTTTTCCTCTTCTTGAATAGATTGATGTGCATTACAATGCATTCATCCCTCTCATCCAATACTTTCTAAGATGAAATTCGAATGCAATAATTAATTAATATTTTAAAAATATCATGATTCTCACGTAATCGTTTACAGCTGGCAACCATGTCACACATTACGCTAGAGCTTCTATGTCATTTGTCATTTGATTTAATTGTTTTCATACAAATTTGTAGCCTGTCAAATATATATTTATAAAAGTGGTAATTTAAACAATATTATGAAGGAACTCACTGAAATGTTATTATTATTAGCGAGATAACATGTTGTTCATCACTTTCCCGTTCAGTGTGATACGTTTAAACGGTTGTTTGTATAAAATATTTAGTCCAAAAGTGATGGTTCAAGTGGCGAAAAAAAATCTTTTATTGGATTTTTCTCTGTAAATCGTGTATAACCCGCAAATTTTTCGACGGATAATCCTCAAAATAGGTGAGTACTATCGATTTTTCACAAAATCAGTTAAATAATCGTGTGTCCCTATAGTTCACCGGACCCAGGTATAGTTTATATTGAAAGAAGAATATAGTTTATTATTATTATTTAATACTTACTCTTCACTTTATCTGCAAAAGTTTCCAAGTTCATTTCTGTTTGGGGCGTAGCTTGGGAAGGATATACCAATCTTGAAGCATGAATAGCAGTACGAGTGGAATTGTTGATAGCTGGTATAACCTCATTCTTCTCAGGAAATGATGCTGTTGCTAAACAAAGCTGAAATAAAATAATACAAATGATATATACAATAATAAAAAGGAATTATAAAATACTTACCACCACAAAAAGCCAAAACATGAAAAACAAAACTAAAATGGAAAATGTCAGTATAGGCTGAAAGAATAGTTGTGGAAGATGCATCAAACATTTTGAAGTTTCTTGAAATAAGTCTGCTAGAAAGTCGACTTGCTTTCTCATGAAGATTATGATAATTAATATAATAATCTGAAAAATGGTTTATAATAATATTGGTTATAAGGAAATTTATACAATTTCAACTTACCATAATTATAGTAGCAATAATTGCATACCACAGAAAAGCAGTTTCATTTCTTACTGTCTCTGAAAGCAGCATATACTTAGCCGTTCTATTAAGGTGATATTTAATGTCAAAATAAGTGTACCACAAGAAAGCAGTACCTCCTATACCAGCAATAGTGAAGCCTATCATGATGATGTAAGATACTAGGTGGGCCAAACAATGTAATATACCGATGGTAAGAAGCGACACAACTACAAAATAGCATTACTACAGATATACTATTTAAAATAATAAATATAAAAAATAATATACCAAGTGAAAAAAATGTTAATCCTAAAATTTCTTTCCAAGTACTGTAAAGATCTCCTAAAACTTGTTCAACTACACTCCAACTGTTCAGAAGACCATAAAAATTACCCACAATCGCTTCAGTAACTTCAGTTACTTGTTTTGGAATGCAACGATTCAAAACGGGTGTGCTATGAAAAATAAATATTTGTAAAATTTGTGAAAAACATTCAGTATGATATATAACATAACATTACACTTAAAGCCTGGTCAAAATTTCAACTGTATCCTTATCCGTTGATGTAAACATACAGTTATAGACATTTCACTTGTTCCTATTCCAATAAGCACCTGTCAAATGTCAAGGAATTGTAATTTTTTTGTATATAATTTGCATCAGGTGTCTATAATTTTGAATAAACTTACCTTGCGTAAACAGGCACATTAGGACATGGACCAAAAGAGCCAAACAAAGATTCTGATTTTTGGCCACTCAAATCATTATAATTAAAATCATATCTACAATAGTCAATTCCCTGACGGTGATAATAATTAATATCTTCTATAGAATTCAGTTTTGATGTTGGACATTGTTTCACACAAATCTTGAGAGATTGTTTCAACTCGTGGATATTATAAAACAACAAGTAAGGCCTCTCAGTGGTGTCAATACCACTTAGAGGCATATTTCCAACAGCTTTATTACGATGTGTTCCACATGTATTTCCAAATGAATCATATCCATTAATGATGCGTAGAGGGTTTCCGTAGACGAAAGAAAAGGCAGCAATGATTATCTAAAAAGTGTTATGAATTTATATGTGTGCTGGCATTTATTTTGAGATCAAAATACTCTTATTCATAATTTTCCCAATTATTTTTTACATTTTTTCATTTAATTTAGCTTATTTTTAGTAGCTATATTTGACCTTTTTTTACAGTTAGTACTTATAGTTGAGCATACATGGAAAGAATCTTTAAATGATCAGTCTTGTCATTCCAAACCAAAAAGGGATATTATTCTAAATTTCAAGAGATAAATAACTTTACTTCACTCTGTAACTGTAATAACAGCATTTAAAAATGTAGTTAATAATAATATAATAATATAATTACAAAAATAAATTAATCACTTCAATTTGCATTATTTGTATATCTATAAGTAACTAAAAAAGTAGTGAAGATATACTAAGAAATAAATTTATACAGTAACCAAGGCTAAACACGCCCATTTCTTATAGAAATATATTATAGTAAAGTAGTATAAGTGGCAAAGAGTTGTAAGCATGTTTAAAAATAGTTAATGTACCTAAATTGTATGCTTTAGTAAAGTTAATAAGGGGAATCACTAATTACAAAAACAAATGAACATAACTAATTATGGTGAAAAATATTAGCAGTAGGTACACAAATAATAACATGTTAGGCGTATTTGTTTGATCACCAGCTATATAAAGACCTAAGATTATCAATAATTAGTGATAATTATTAATTGAACCTACCATTAAAAACCAAAAAAGGATAAATAAACACAACCAAAACACGTCGGTACATTTTCTTTCAACAACTTCTGTTCTATTTTCTTCTTTAGAACCGCAGCAACCCATGATTTAAAATAGAAATGACAACAAACAAACAAATTTGTTTATTGATATTTCGATATACTTCCAAACTTCTTCGGTTGGTGGAGCTGTCTGTCAGATAATATGCTGTCTGTCAAATACTGACAAACTCAGGCATATATTTACGTACACCACAAAACATTAACCTACGGAGGTTAATGGAGGTAGGTTAATGTTTTGTGACGTACACAAAACATATATTCTAGGTATCTTCTGTATGATTCTTTTTTTAATTTCTTGGGAAATTGAACCACAATATTTTTAAATTCTTTATTTCAACGTTTCGGTAGCGTTCCAGCTACCGTTGTCAAGAAAAATTAAGTAGAGATTAATTTTTATCCCTAACTATCATATCGTTGGAATGTCATAAAATGAAATATTTCATTTCACATTTTGCCACAGATATGATCTACTATGAATGGACCTTAATAAAAATTTGATAACAAAATTTTGCAGTCTTAAACTTCAAAATATTTTTTGTAAAAATTTGTAAAATCGGCATCATACTGGTTTTCCATTCCAAATACAGTTTTCTCTTGAATGATTGATAAGACGAGGTCACTATTTGCCTCGTCTACAATTTCATTCTGTCCACCACCTGTTTGGTAGGTTTGTTGCCTTTGTTTGGCTGCCTTTTTTCTTATATCCATTTTCACATGCGCCCATTGCTTCCTCAAAGAATTGGAATCTCGAAATACATTCAAATTCTTTGAATTGAAGCGATTTTTTAAAATCGTCCACGTTTTTTCTTTTTCCAAGTTCGACGCAGCATTTGTCTCCTTGTTTTCTAAAACTAGTTTATACTGTTCGACTAGCTCCACCAGCAAACGTTTCTCCTCTGCTGTGTAGTTAACTCGTTTTTTATCCATGACGAATGAAAATATAATTTACTAACTTTTAAACAAAAAAATAATTTGGAATATATACGAAAATAACTATATAGATCTATTAAGCTTAATATATGAAATATGTACCTAACTAAAATTTACCAGATATAACAATAAACTAATTCGAAAAAATAATAACCACTAGGAACTAACTTAACTAACAAACAAAAATAATCGAATACCTAATTAGATTAAGAAGTAAACTTACTAGATACCTAAATAAATAATAATAAAAGAATAGCTAACCGATAAACAAAATATAAAAAATTAGAGAAAAAATGAAAAGAGCAGATTGAAGTGAGTGAGTGTGTAGCGAGCGAAAGGCGAGAGCATGGCGAGAGCAAAATGATTTTTTTGGTTAAAAGTGAAAATTTTGTCCCAAATTCCTAAGTTATTCAGTAACATCGTACTTATTTCTTCTTTTATTTCATAGTTTTGACACTGCTGCTATGTTGCCACCTACTCTCAAGGTTAAAACCGCTTATAGCTAGAACGCTGCCTAAAAATGTTGGTGCAACGGATTTCTACGTTAGGTCCTAGGTCAGACTTATGTAAAACGCATTCTAGGATGGGGTGGTGCAACCGGCCGTTAAACTTCAAAATAATTTTTGATTGTCTAGTTGTCAAATTTTTTCTGTTGTGTCAGTTAGGGATAAAAATTAATTTCTACTTATTTTTTCTTGACAACGGTAGCTGGAACGCTACCGAAACGTTGAAATAAAGAATTTAAAAATATTGTGGTTTAATTTTCCAAGAAATTAAAAAATAATATATTCTAGGAACAATTTGTTGTGACAGTACAATTTACAAATAATGGTTAATAATTATATATTTTTTCTCCACTCTCAGCATAAACAATATGGAAAGTCCACGCGATGCCACGATCTGATGAAAAACAAAAGTTCTTTGCACAACAAGTGGTTTTTAATTAAATTTTATTTGTGTCTTGAAATATTGTGAATTTAACTGTTATAAGACAACCATAACTGCGTGGAATCTTTCAATAATTCTAACATAATATCAATATTTATGTTGTGTTATTTGTTATTTTTTGTATTGGATAATTAATTTGGTTGCATACCTATTAGAGAGGTGACTTCTAGTAGATGGCAGCATCGATCAACTTTTGTATTGATTGACCTCTCTATCTAATCGTAGTATTCTGATTCAAATTTCTGGAAATTATTCTATGGTTCTAGGTTATCTGTGGTCATCATAGATAACCTACATACGAGAGCTTATTTTCCCGACATATTCCAACGTTGCCAAATTTAGTAGTAACATAACAATATTGAAATAAATATGTAAATATCAGAAAATAAGAAATAGAAAACTGAAAAAAAAAACAAGAAAACCCAGACCCAAACCCGGTTGATCAAAGTGTAACTATGTATAGAAATATCAGAAAATAAGAAATAAAAAACTAAAAAAAACAAAAAAACCCAGCACCTAACCGGGCTTCGAACCTACGACCTCTGAGTTGTAAGCTCAATACCCCACCAACTGCGCTAATCAGCTCACCTTCAGTCACATCGAATAAAAGGTTAAAGGCTGCTTGGACGCATGCGCACCTCTACTACTAAATTTGACGTGGTGGGTGGAATATGTCGGGAAAATAAGCTCTCGTAACCTACATCACTAAAACCACAGAAATGTGCAGCTTCTTCCCGCATACGACTGTAACTTCAGACTTCTAGTGGGTTCTTCTTATGTGAAACGGAGTCTATCACAAACTACACCGTATTTCTCTATGGAATACACCAGTTAGTGAAAATCAACCTAACCTAACGCATTCTTTTTCTATGGTTAGCTGGTGTATTATTAGCCCATATAGATGGCTCTGTCCTGATATTGCACATGACATTATTGACATTCTGTAAACAACGTTTCAATAAAATTATCATAGAAAATTATAACATAAGAGATAAGAGGCATAAGAGTAAACTCATGTTTGCTTGCATTTGCATTGTAGGATGTCTAAAATTTTATAAATATTGTAGATGAAATGGAATACCATGAAAAACACTTTTTTCAAAAGGGTTCACCCTTTTAAAAATATATCTACTGTAAAAACATTAAATTTCTTAATTTAAATGAGACAATGCAGTCTGTGAATGAGGTATGAATTTTATTCAAGTAAGCCTTTATATTTAAAAAAACATTGTATCATGTGTTTCAGATAGTTGAAATAGAAAATGTTATAAAATCAACTAATAACAGAATAAGACTTTTAGAGAAGAAATTAAAAAACCACTTCTTACCAAAAACAAAACAAAAAGATATAAAACGAGAGCTTTCAGATGTTAAAAAATTATTAGTAACACACCAATCACAATTAGTACAATTAAAAACCAGGGATAGAAAATTATCTGTGATAGCTATTAGTGCTGGTTCAATTGTTGTGGGTATGATCATTTATATGTTTTATACTTTAATGGATGCATTTGTTTTAATGTGGGATGGTTGGAATACAAAAATACATAAATAAAAGCTAGTAAAAATTAAATAAATCTACAGGGTTCTATTGTGTGGATTCAAATAGTTTGTATTAGTTTCTTAATTTTTATATTTTAGTATTCCAGTGTAATGGCATTCAGTTTAAAAATGATTGGAAATAATCATAAAATTGTCTGATGTCTTGTTTGATGATATTTTGTATGCCTTCCATGGTTGTTTCATCAGGTAGATTATAGAATGTACTTGCGTCACATAAGATTTGTAATTTTAGTTAACATTGTATTTATTTTTTATGTAGTTGTGATTGTGAAATAAATACTGAATCAAATATTTGTTGGTATTATTGCTTTGTTATAAATTGCAATTCAAATTAATAACTTTAGAATTATAGGTACCTACTACCTATGTGAATATCTTAATAATGTTTTATCCCGGTGAATAGTATCTACAATATAACATTTAGGTTCCTGAAAAAACATAAGGTTTAGCTAGATACGTTTTCTACTATGAAAAATAATTGGTATTTGTTACATTAATGAATATTTATTATAATATAAATTTTTATCACATTTCTTATACGAGTTGAAATAACTTATTTATCTTTTATATATTCATAATTATTATTATAAAACCTGCAATATTTTGTACGAAACAAATACAAATTTCCGTTTGAACCTGGTATACTAGTATATAGTGATGATATAGTATACTACTACCATAGATAACATAACACTACTACACATCTACTACAGCCACTACAGGTTCAATAACACATTCACATTTTGGATCATATGTTTTCCTTGACATCATCAGCATCACAGGAGGTATATTCCATAGACAAAATAAATTATATTATATTTCTCTATGGTATATTCCTATTCATCTCTATGAACGCAAATTAAATTCACAGCTTTTTATTGGCTAGATTGTGAATCATTACTTTCTTGTTACAAATATCCGACCTGCACTACGAGCTTAATATTTGACACGTGAAGTGGGAGAAGGGAAACGTCATTAGACATTACTCTGACGACTCTGACATTACATTACTATCGCAATCATTTTTTAACTTTACTTCTAGCTTAGCTAAAGTAGAATACGAGAATTACAATAATTTAGGTTTTACATCCGCATGTAGTGATTTTATTAAATTGTACAAGTGAATATTGTCAAAGTTCAATACATTTTAAAAATGGCGTTTAGACCTTTAACAGAAGCAGAATGTGGCCAAGCAAATCCTTTGTCAAAATTAACTTCACATATTACCCGTGATCATACATTTTCTGATAATCATGGGCAAGTGTTTCAAAGTAGCTCAGACCAATTGGTCGAGCAATTTCTTCAGGAATCTAGAGCCATACCACAGACTTTTAGAATGGACGGTAGGTATTATATTTTTCAATTAATTTAAAAAGTAAATTACATCAATTTAATTTTCAGATTTAATGAGAGAAATGCATGAAATCGAATCTCAAAGGTCAGCTTTACCTCCTATTCCTGCTTCAACAGTCAAAGATCAACTACATGATAATGCATGGGCTCTTCAATATATAGAAGATGGAAAAAGGTTTAATGTAAGCAAAGATATATTAATTTATTGACCAACCAATTTGACCTTGTCAGTGAAAGATTTACTTTATACTGGAATTTTAGATGGTGAAACAATTTTAATTATTGAGTAATTTATTTTTTAAACATTTTTTTAGGATGCACATAACAATGAGAATGTTTGGGCTGAGATAATTTCACAGGAACAGAGAGAATATGATTTTCAAGCTGTAGCAAATACCTGGACCAATGAAGTTTTGAATGATCCATTAGACTCATTGTTATCCGAAGAGGCTCTAGAAGATGTAGGTGATTCGCAATATGTTTATTCAAAGGTAAATTCATCATACCTAGGTTAAATAATTATCTGATAACTCAATCTCAAATCATTTAAAGTAATGCTGGAGAATATTTTGTATGTTTTGATAATAAGGTTAATGTTTTTACAATTTAAAATTGTAGTTTTCATTCTTTTTCAGTTTAAAATATTAATATCTTTGATTACTTTCAATTTTAAATAATAATTTTTGTAAATATTTCAGTTTTAAAAAGTAATTTTCTCTTTAAAAAATAAGTTTTTATATGTTTTTACTTTAATTTACCTTCTTTGGAATTTTTATAGTATTCATTAGCATTTTTCACTTAAAACTATCATTTTTCATTTTTTTTTTCACTTTTAAAAAACCGTTTATGATAATTTTATAGTTTTAAATGGCTTTTTCCACTTGAAATTGCAATTTTCATATTATTTCACTATAAAATAGCTATTTCCATACTTTAGCAATGTTTTCACTATAGGATAATGATTCTTATTCAATCAATATTGTAATGGTTCAAAATGATTTCTAAAATTCAACATAAATGTGACTATAGTATATTTCCTACATTTCTTATTTCAACACGAATGTGCTAATGATATTTAATTGTCCAATTTGAACAGAACACTTACCTGTTATAATTTTAAATTCTGTACAACATCTCATTACTTCATTTCTGTTGTATTTCAGGCATTTTGTCTTTGCTAAAATGTATTTTCAAATATAGTATCAATTATAAATGAATTTAATATTTAGTTCATGAAATTCATGAAGGAAGAAGGTGATGGTACTGTAGAAGAAGGAAAACTCACAGAACAAGAAGCTGCAGATTGGACAAAGGAATATTTTGACGAAGAAGCACAAACAAAAAGCAACACAGAAAAAGTGGCTCAAACATGGGCAGAAGAACACGAACAAGCTCAATCTACAAAAGATGATGAGTTTAATACTGAATTTTGGAATAAATTGCAGGAAGAATTTAAAAAAATTTCAGACACAGAAATGGATCCATCTCAACCATGGATAGATGAATTCAATTCATATTATAACACAGCTACAAAGGTAACCTTATTTTATTGAATATAAATGTTTGAATTATAATATTATGTATTTTTTTAAATCACACAGCTTTCAAAAACTAACATTTAGTTTTCTTTATAGGAATATAAATTTAGTGACGAAAATCCTATGCTAGAAGTGCCGAATCCTCTAGAAAGAGGAAAAGAATTTTTAGAAAAAGACGATTTTCCTAGTGCTGTACTGTGCTTTGAAGCAGCAGTAAAGCAAGAATCGGAAAATGTTGAAGCTTGGCTTTTACTTGGTAAAACACAAGCCGAAAACGAACAGGTGAGTGAATTTTTTTTAAATAAAATGTGAATACATACACCTGCTCTTTTCAAGGATCCCAATGCAATATCAGCGCTTAATAAGTGCCTCCAGTTAGATCCAACAAATTTAATGGCGTTAATGTCATTAGCGGTCAGTTACACCAACGAAAATTACTACAATCAAGCCTGCCAGATGTTACTGAATTGGTTAAAGTACAATCCAAAGTACCAAGAATTGATATCTCCTAATTTTAAGTTATCTGGGCAAGTTACAAGTTTGTTAGTTCAGTAAGTGATCGGTGCTGGGATGCATGCGCTGCTCGAATACCATCTTTTTTTTTTCTAAAATGAGGCAATTATTTTCCTTTTAACCGGTAGTCGGGATTGAAAATTGGTGTATTGTGGTTCGTAATGAAGCAAACATAAAAATTCTATAAGACCTCTAAATGTTATAAAACTAATATGAAATTTCACTAAGTCTAATCAAATCAATTGAAAAGTTTGGTAAACCTGTAGAACTGGGTCTGCAGCTCAAAATAGGTTAAAATTTTTTGTAGCCTTTTATTTTATTAACTAATGATATCCCAAGTTATATTATGGTGGGAGACGACTATAAACTTCGTAAAAATAAATAAAAATTATAGCAAATTAAAAAACTGTCAATCATAGTATAGTTTGGCAAGTTTATCTGAAGCTACGGGGCGTCGGTAAGAGGCGAGGAAAAACATGGCGTATATCTGTCAAACGTATAAATGGCGTACGGTACCTATTTTACCAAGTAAAACTGAAATTACAAGGGTAACTGACAATAACAACACCACTGGATAAATCAATATCAGTCAATTGACGAAGTGAGAGGGAAGAACATACGCACGCGCTTGCCAATAAGAAGTCAATCACCAATTATGTAATCGGAGGGTGTGGTCATTATGGTTTTCGTACAACGTTGCCAGAGCTTTAAGAAGCCCATAACAAATTTGGAAAAGTGTTCTCTTTTAATATTCATAAATTGGAAAATAAAGTTAATAGAATAAATCCAACGAAACAAGCACATTATAAAATCAACGTTCAATCATATTTTTAATATTGTTAATAATAAAAAGACCCATTTATAAT